>CANYCX011165173.1:0-16835 GCA_948193385.1 Breynia disticha f. nivosa
AAAGTATCGCTGGAACCTATGTTATGGAATGAGCAAACTTGACTACTCCTTAGAGATGTGATTTAGAAAAGTTATTCATTAAATGGATGACATTTGATAAGAGTTCATAAAAAGGAAAAGGGTGAAAAGAAGTTGATTTCACGTTGATAAATCATGTTTTGTTAATGTTAAGTAAAGAATGAATGTATTACTAGTTTGTTAATGCCTTGTATGTTATGAATTGCATACAGGAGGATCTTTACAACTGAGGAGTGTTCTTACGCTTGATTTTGCTTGTTTTGAGGTAAGTGTTCTTACGCTTACTAAACTGATTCGTAAACTATGTTAATTAAGCTTCTTCATAAGAAATGATAGTTGGCCTATAATGAATTGCTGAGATTGCTACAGTTAGATGAATCAGATTGAAAATGAATTGAATAATGGGTTGATGATAAGTCAATTTGGATGACTTATGATATTGAAAATGATATAATTGTTAAATGTTGATATATAGTTGATATGATACCTATGTGGTACGTTTTGATTGAGATGATGTCATATTATACCTGTGTGATATGTGCTTATTATGCGATATTGATATGCTTTCTTTGTTCTTAGTGTGTGTAATGAACAAACTTAAAGAAAGCATGATAATATGAACCTGTGTGGTTATGATTTGCTCTGTGTGAGCTATACTACGTACGGATATTAATGATATTCATATTGATTCCATTCATACATTATCATATAACATAATTGTGTGACACGAGCCTGTATGGCGAGGCTATGTGGCATTTCTAATGATTATTCCTGTGTGGATAAAGACATGCTGTGTGCTGTCCTAGGCTTAGCTGTGTGCGATCTGAAACCTCTTCTGTGTGGTGTAGAGGTATTATCTTTGGGGACTTAACTATGTGCGGTCCGAAACCTGGGTCATCCTGTGTGAATTTGCATTAGCATTGACATTACATACATTTGCATTCATATGATTACAATTCTATAGTATGGATATCCTGTATGGATATAGAACCTATGTGATTCGTATGTGCTATCCTGCGTGGATGTTAACCTGTTTGGTTATATATATGTTATCCTGTGTGGATATAGATCTATGTGATCTGAATTACCGTGTGTTTAAGTTTATGAATTCCTGTGTGAAATGTTAATATCTGTGTGATATAATACTTGTGTAATTAACATTGCCTATGTGGGCATTCTGTGTGATTATTAATGAAAAGCTGTGTGCTATGATATGAGAATTGTTGTGTGCAGTATTAAATAAAAATTGTTAAGATCGGGGTGATCTGACGTATTATTTTCTGGGTGGACTATTGATCTCTGTATGAGACAAAAAATATTGAATGTTGTGTGCTATCTGATTATGGTTCTATGTGAACTTCTTCTTATCGCTACCTATGTGGTTCGATATTATGTATGTTTGATCTGTATGATCTTTATGTTGTTGTTTACTATATTGGGATCTTTTTGATCTAGATGACTTAGATAATGCTGTGTGCTGACTTAATGTATAAACCTGTGTGGTTGATATGCTGTTCGCTATTTCTATCTTGTTGGTTTGTTTGACTGGCATACAGAGATGCCATAGGGAGAAAACAGTTAGGCACGCCTTCGTGCTGATTCGTATTTTTTTCCCTGCACATCATTTACTTTATACAAAACTAAGAATGCTTACTGAGTATTTTTATACTCACTCCCGTTTATTGTTTAATTGATTGTGCAGGTTTAACAGTATTACCGCGAGGAGGATTTGAGCACATATTTTAGCAAACATGGACTATTTGTAAATAAGATTCAAAAATGAATTTATTTGAGTGTATTTCAATTACATTTATTGTAAAAGTAGATTAACTCTTTTCTGTATCCATGTTTGTGTTGAAAATATTTGGAAATATTGGATAAATAGTTTACAATTTGGGATTTGAAAATAACAGGAATTTTATTTTTGAGTCTCACAATATACGGAATGCTTACACACATTTCCATATTAATCAACATACATCTCAATCCTCAAATCTATCTCAACACACAGCCTCAGATATAATCATATCACCATATCAACAAAACAAACTGTAAGTAATATCAAACTCATCCTCTGTCAATCCCAAACATAATATACAAACCATATAACAACATCTCATCATATACAAAATGTATGCAGCAGATCCTAATGGCATCAACGAAAGAGAGAGAAGTAGATCGGGTAGAAACTGTCCAACCTGTAGAAAAGGAAAACTCTGACACTGCTTGTACAAAAGTCTATCCCTCCTAATACCTGTACCTGAAACAAACATCGCAGTTGCGTGAGTTGCGGGCTCAGTGAGTAATCTTTAATTCCTTTTTCAATATAATGCAACAGTCAGATATACGAGCTAGTATCTCGACTCAGTTTCATTTTATAGAATACAAATAAATCATATAAATAGATCACATTTCGTATGTACATATTCTTCATCCTTTTCATTTTTCCTTTGCATTTTTTCATTCATTTCATTTTCCGTTGAACTATTCTTTTTAACTCATTTCAAATTCGATTTGTATACGTTCGAATTGAACATTCTCATTCATAATAAATCCTAACTTCCATGTCCCTATTAGTTTTGAAAACATTTTCCCACCACCTTTTCATGTGGACCTAACTTCCGTCGCCCTACTCCCATCTCCGAATGATCGATCATTTATCATCTTTCCATCACCTTTCCATATCACATATCATATCACATATCACATATCATATGAAAAACATAAGCACGTTCACGTACTTTTCTTGTATGCCTTTTTCGTTTTGCGTACCTGTTTCATTTGAATCGTATCTACGATTCCCTTTTCATTTCATATATCACATATCGTAATCATGTAAGTACGCACATATATCATCATTTTGTTTCATTTTCCTTTTCCTTTTCGTTTCAATTTTCATTTTTGAATAGGTACGTGGATAGCATAATTGTATTCACCCATCGTCATTCATAGATAATCAAACCATATACGCAAAATAATTCATAATTCGTTCGCAGATAAATATACAACCATTCATTTTAATTTAACCAGATAGTGAGATATACTCACCTGTAAGCTGAAATACTCGGACTGGTGTGAACTCATGTCCCGTCCGACTCGGCTATGCTTCCGTCCTATATCATATATCAACAATAAAATAACATACAATCAACAATATACCTATACTTTCCATTATAACCATCAATTTAATGCATGCCCTATCAATTGCATTTACTTTGCATCTCAATTTTTGCAAACCCTAGCCAGAACCCTAATCGTTTTTCCTATCGTTACTCAATTCAGTAATAACTTAATATAAGGCATTTCTAACTTAATTTCAAGCTCAATTCTATCAATAATCACTAATTCTAGCAACAATCAACTCGAAACAATTATAGTAAAACTCGTAAAAACTAACAAAAACTTCGAGTTTTACCCGTTTCGTTTATACCACTGGGTTCTTGGCTCAAAACTATGATTGATTCGATATCTCAAATCAATTTCTTAGTTGAATCCTTCACTTCCTCACCCTCTCTCTCACTTACTCATCTCTTTTTCTCTCTCTGAAGCTTTCTTGGGGGTGTTTTGAGAATCGGGATGCATCTGTACTTATATTTTTTTACTGGAATTCATTGAGTACGCATGGTGGGCATAGAGCTACGCGTGGTCGTGCCCACCACGTGTTTTTGGGCCTCCACCATGTGTACTTGGTTATTTTCATGGTTTGTCCTTTCTTTTGGATACTTAACATCACCCTTTTATCAACCATTCATCCACTTATTTCTAACCATTTATTTTCGTCATTTTTATTGTAAAAATCTTCAATTTTATTAGACATATTATTTAGAAGTTCAATTAAGTGATTCGGGAAGAGGATGTTAAAAATCACCCCTCCTCAAAGAATTTTGTCCTCGAAATTGACTTATATGTTCTTTTTCTGTTCTCTATCTCATAAACTTCTATATGGATGTTTCTATCTATATGTATGCATAGACCTATTAGAATAACATGTACCTGTAAAAAGATGTGCATAGTCTTTTTGCATTCTATCCTCTGTTTCCTATGTTGCTTCATCCAGATTATGATGTTTCTGAGAACTTTAACCATCAGAATCTGTTTGGTTCTTAGCTGTTTTCTTATATGATCCACAATCTGTACTGTTCTTCTTTATAGGTTAAGTTTTCTGATATCTGCACTTCCGATTCGGGTATAACATGGGTTGGATCTAATCTATACCTTTGTAGCACACTCATATGAAAAACATCGTGAATCTGTGCTAACTTGGCAGGTAAGGCAACTCTATAGGCTAACAGACCAATCCGCTTTATAATTTCATATGGTCTAACATATCTGGGACTCAATTTTCCTTTATTTCTTAATTGCATTATTCCTTTCCAGGGTGAAACATTCAAAAACACTTTATCCCTGATTTCATATTCCATTTCTCTTCTATGTTGATCGTAGTAGCTCTTTTGTCTATCTTGTGTTGCCTTTAGCTTACTTTTGATCAGCTATACTTTCTCTATCGTTTCTTGTACGATTTCGGGTCCTACTATTTTTTCCCCTTCTTTATCCCAAAATACTGGACTTATACATTTACATCCATAGAAAGTTTCATACGGTGCCATCCCAATAATACTATGATATTGATTATTATATGCAAACTCCATCAAAGGAATGTACCTATCCCAAGAACTCTAAAACTCCAAAACACACGATCTCAATATCTCCTCAAGAGTCTGTATCCTCCTCTCATTCTGTCCGTCGGTCTGAGGATGAAATGCTGTACTGAAATGTAACCTCGTGCCTAATGCACTCTGTAACGCCTGCAAAAATCTGAAAGTAAATCTCGGATCTCTATCTGATACTCTTGACACTGGAATACCATGTAGTCAAACTATCTCTCGTATATACATTTCAGCTAACTATTCTAAAGAAAAGTTGACTCTGATAGGTAAAATGTGTGCATACTTAGTCAATCTAACAACTATGACCCAAGCTGCATCTTTTCTCGATTGTGTTTAAGGTACACCTATCACAAAATCCATGGTTATTCTCTCCCACTTCCACACTGGTATAGATAAAGGATAAACTGGTGCTTGATGTTTAGCTTTCACTTACTGACATATCAGACATCTAGATACAAAATTAGCCACATCTTTCTTTATGTTTGGCCACCAATAATGCTGTTTCAAGGTATTATACATTTTGGTCATTCCTGGATGCATAGCATAAAGAGCATTATGTGCTTCATCCAGTATCTCCTATATGATACCCTCAATCCCTGGTCCCTGGTCCCTAACATCAACAACTCATCAACCAACTGGAACAGAGTCTCCAACCCCTGATCAATATGATCAATTATTTTGACACACTCTACATCATACTTTTGTGCTGCTTATATCCTTCTTAATAACATCAGTCTAACCATCAACTGTGAAACCAACACTCCTGATTCTGTCAACTCTAACTTCACATTTAAGCTTCATAAAGCTATAAAATCAGTCATGTGTGTCAATTGCAAACTAGATATAGCAACACTCGATTTCCTACTGAGTGTATTAACAACCACATTTGCTTTTCTGGGATGGTATTCGATTGTACAATCATAGTCTTTCAACAACTCTAACCATCGTCTTTGTCGCATATTTAATTCTTTATGGGTCATCAAATATTTTAGACTTTTAATGTCGGTAAAAATCTGAAATGCCTCACCATAAAGATAATGTCTCCTGATCTTTAGAGCAAACACTACAACTTCAAGCTCTAAATCGTGTACTGGATAGTTCAAATCGTGTGGTCTAAGTTGTCTCGAGGCATATGCTATAACCTTCCCATTTTGCATCAACACACATCCAAGTCCTTGATAAGAAGCATCACTGTATATAACAAATCCTCCGGTGCCTGAAGGAATCGTAAGGACTGAAGTAGTGGTCAATATGTACTTTAAATCATCAAAACTTTGTTGACATTGATCATTCCACTGAATAGCTGCATTCTTCCTCAGCAGTCGTGTCAACAGAGTAGCTATAATCGAGAACCCCTCTACAAATCTACGATAGTATCCTGCCATACCCATGAAACTACGTACTTCTGTAACAGTCTTAGGTGGTTCCCAATTCAATACTGCTTTTATCTTCTTTGGATCTACTGATATTCCTTGCCCTGGTATCACGTGTCCCAAGAAAAAAAATGATCCAACTAAAACTCACATTTGCTCGGTTTCGCAAATAACTGTTTTTCTCGTAAAGTTTGCAAAACGATTCGCAAATGGTCCTTGTGTTCGTTGGCATTCCTCGAATAAATAAGTATGTCATCAGTGAATACAATCATAAACTGATCGAGGTAAGGCTGGAATATATTGTTCATCAGTGCCATAAATGCGGCTGGAGCATTAGTTAAACCAAATGGCATAACTAAAAACTCGTGATGACCATACCGGGTTCTAAAAGCAGTCTTCGAAATATCTTCTTGTGCTATCTTAAGTTGATGATACCCGAATCTTAAGTCAATCTTAGAAAACACCGTGGCACGTCACAATTGGTCAAACATATCATCTATTCGGAGTAATGGATATTTGTTCTTAACTGTCACTTGGTTCAATCTTCTATAATCTATACATAACCTTAGTGTTCCATCTTTCTTTTTCACAAACAAAACTGGTGCTCCTCAAGATAAAACACTAGGTCGAATGTAACCGTTTTTAAGTAATTATTGTAATTGTTTTTTAATTCTTGTAATTCAGGTAGTGCCATTCGGTACGGCTGTATAGATATAGGTGTCGTACCTAGAATTAACTCAATAGTAAACTTCGTCTCTCTATCAGGACGTAATCCTGCGAGGTCATCTGGAAAAACATCAGGAAATTGGTCTACTATTGGTATTCCATTAACATTTTTAGTTGTCTTCATTCTATCAACTACATGTGCTAAATAAGCGTCACATCTGTCTCGGATCAACTTAAAAGCTTGTAATGTTGATATCAAATAACTACGCACTATCTTTCTTTCCCCGCAAAATTTCACTTTCTTATTTCCAGATTCAATTATTACTTCTTTAAACAAACAGTCAACTTTATCTCGATGACGAGCTAACCAATCCATACCTAGGATAAGGTCAAAATTCGTTAAGTCTAACAGGATAAGATTGGCTATCAATTCTGTGTTTTGGATCTTTAATTTACAATCTTTATATACAATATTAACCCACATCATTTCACCTAAAGGATTATGGACTCCTAATCTTTGGGTCAATGGTTCTGGTTTAACTTTTATTGTGTGTATTATTGGGGGAGTTATAAATGAATGAGTAGAACTTGGATCTATCAAAACATAAGCAAGAACATCGAATAAAAGCAACTCACCAGTGATAACCTCAGGAGCATCATCAACCTCATGTCGAGACATAGCAAACACCCTAACCTGCCTCTGAGCACCGAGGCTCCTCTACTCTGCTCGCAACTGACCCTGCTATAACTGTGCAACAGACTGTACTAGAGGTGCAGCTCCAATAGATCCCTCTCCAATCACACGATTTGGACAATCTCTCATAAAATGTCCTAATCGCCCACAAATATAACAGCCACCAGTCGTCCTCTTGCACTCTCTTGTATGAAACCTCTAACACTAGGGACATGCAACTCTGATTGGTCCTGTCATTGACTCTGACCCACTCAGTCATCTTCAACTGATACCTCTACCACGATAGGACTGTGCCTGTGAATAAGAAGGTCGTGATCTACTTGTGGTAAATCCTCAGTATACAAATCGACTCTTAGTGAACTCAGGTCTCGTCGTAGACCTACTAGTCTCGCCCTGACTCTCTTTCTCTTATCTTTCTTATCTCTCTTCAAAATCCTCCTTTACTCTCAAAATTGCCTCAACTCTAATAGCGACATCCCTCAATATTGTATAATCTGCTGTCTCTATATGAGGAATCTGTCTGCGAATCTCCTTATTCAATCCATTTTCAAACATTTTATACTTTTCTTTTTCATCCTGAATTAAACTCGTTGTGATATACGAAAGTTGGGTAAATTGTAGCTCATACTTAGCTACTGTCATCCTCCCCTGCTTTAATGCTAAAAACTCTCTCCTCTTCGTATCTCTATAAACAACTGGTGAGTATTTCCTCCTGAATACTTGCAAAAAATCCTCCCAAGTCAATACCCTCAGAAACTCTAAAGCTTGTGGGACTATCCTCCACCAACTATAAGCGTCCCTCTGTAATAATGAAAAAGCAAACTCCAACCTGTCTGCTATACTCGCCTTTATCATCTTAAATACAAGGATCAACTGATTTAACCAATCCTCAACAAACTGTGGATCAGTAGTACCTCTAAACTCAACAGCTCCCAATTTCTTCAACTCTTTAAAGTTCCTGGATCTCACATGAATAGGAGTCATTTTGTGATAGATAGGATAGTACTGTGGAGGTGGTGGTGGATATAGACCATACTGAGGATAATCTGGGTCATAAGGATCATGCCTAAATCCTACTCTAGAGTGAGACATCTGTACTGTCTCGTGCGGATCCACTACTCCCTCTCTCTCTGTAGGTGGTCTAGAGCTGGATGCCATATCTATCAATGAAATGTAAATATGATCAGCACACATAACAAACAATACACACTTCACATATGTCAAACAAAAACATTTTCACACATTTCCTGAGACCATGTCTCTGCTATGATACCAAATTAAGACATCCTAAACTAATTACCATATTAGGCATGTATCTTTAAAACCTTTTCTCATAATTTGCATATATATCATTTTCGTTACTCCTTATTCAACTTTTCTTATACGTTGAGTAACTTCATACCAATATTTAGGATATACCATCTACTATTATTCCATCATATTCCCAGAATATCGATCGTATTAGTTAACACATCCATGGATTAAGCTTTGTGTTACGCTAATACGCCCTTTATTCTTTATTGAGAAAGTTCATACTTTACGTAGAACTGCTATATAACGGCTATAATTTGGATATCCCATATATATACCTATTGCATTTCTCTTGTAAATCAAGTTCAACAATATACAAAATGCTCACACACATTCTCATATTAATCAACATGCAGCTCAATCGTCAGATCTATCTCAACAACTCAACCTCAGATATAAACATATCACTACATCAACAAACTATAAATAACATCATACTCATCCTCTGTCAATCTCAACATGTAATATACAAACCATATTACAATAACATATCAACATCTCATCATATGAAACATGTATGCAAAAGATCCTAATGGCATCAGCAGAAGAGAGACGTAGATCGGGTAGCAGCTGTCCAACCTGTAGAAAAGAAAAACTCTGACATTTCTAGTACAAAAATATATCCCTGCTAATACCTGTACCTGAAACAAACATCGCAGTTGCATGAGTTACGGGCTCAATGAGTAATCTTTAATTCATTTTATAATATCACGTAAACAGTCATAGACGAACCATTCTTTCAAATCAGTTTCATTTCATAGAATACAAATATAGCATATCAAGAGATCACATTTCATACGTACGTATTCTTCATTCTTTTCATTTTTCCTTTGCATTTTCTTTTTCATTCATTTCATTTTCTGTTGAACTATTATTTTTAACTCATATTGATTTTGATTCGTATACGTTTGAATTGAACGTTCTCGTTTAAATAAATCCTAACTTCTGTCTCCCTATTAGTTTCCAAAACATTTTTCCACCTCCTTTTCGTGTGGACCTAACTTCTGTCGCCCTACTTCTATCTCCGAATGATCGATCATATATCACCTTTCCATCATCTTTCCATATCACACATCATATCACTTATCATATGAAAAATATAAGCACGTTCACGTACCTTTTTCGTATGCCTTTTTCGTTTTGTGTACCTGTTTCATTTTAATCGTATCTACGATTCCCTTTTCATTTCATATGGCTCATATAAGAAATCATATCAGTACGCACTCCGTTTCGTTTTCCTTTGTCATTTCATTTTCATATTCGATTAGGTATGTGGAAATTATATTCGCATTTCATTCGCAACCATACATATGTACTCAATCCATATACGTAACATCATTGACAATTCAATCACAAATAAATATATTACCATTCATTTTAATATTGCCAGATAGTGAGATATACTCACCTGTCAACTGAAATACTCGAACTGGTGTGTACTCTCGTCCCGTTCGACTAGGCTACGCTACCATCCTATAACATATATCAATCATTTAATAAAATATAATCAACAATATACCTATATGTTCCAATATAACCACCAATTTAATGCATGTCCTATCAATTTCATTTACTTTGCTTCTCAATTTTATAAACCTTAGTCGGAACCCTAACCCTTTTTCCTATCATTACTCAAATCAGTAATAACTCAATATAACACATTTTTATCTAAATTTTAAACACAATTCTCTAATTATTAACTAATTCTATCAATAATAAACTCGTAAAACTTGTAAAAACTTACGAAACTTTTGAGTTTTATCTGTTTTGCTTATACCACCAGGTTCCCGGCTCGAAACTACAATTGATTCGATATCTCGAATCAATTTTTTACTTAATTCCAACTCTCCCTCACTTAATCTCTCTCTTGCTTGTCTCTCACTCTCTCTCACTTCTCTGGAATTAATTTGATCGTTCCGGAGGTTCTGAGAGATTCCGAAAGCATCTGAACTTATATGTTTTCCCAGACTTAGTAGAGTACGCGTGGTGGGCATGGAACTATGCGTTTATGGGCCTCCACCACGTGTACTTTACTTCTTTGGCCTTTTCCTCCTTTTCTTAGCTATTTAATGTCATCCTTTTATCTCTCTTCTATCAACCTTTCATTCACTTGTTTTTAATCATCTATTTTCATCATTTTTATTGCAAAACTCTTTAATTTTGTTAAACATAGTATTTAAAATCTTAATTAAGTAATTCGGAAAGAGGATGTTATAAGCAGAGTCTATTTTCTTTGAGAGAGTTATGTGTACAGTTGGATTTGGTCGAGGATCAAATGTTAGCAACATTAGAGTTCGACCATAGATGAGAGAGTTGATTGCATCGTGACAAATTGAGAATGATCACTTGATGCAAATCAAGAAGAAGGTTGAAAAGGGAAAGTGATTACTTCACACTGACTTGGTGACGATGATGTGTTGTACTACAGAGAGAGATTGTGTGTTCTGGATATTTTAGAGTTAAAGAACGAGATGATGACAGAGGCACATTCTTCACCTTTATCGGTTCATCCTGATAGTACAAAGATGTACCGAGATATGAGATCATAGTACTGGTGGGTACATATGAACAGGGATATAGCCGAGTTTGTTGCAAGATGTCTACCTTATCAGTAGATCAAGGACGAACATCATGCACTAACCAAAACGTTGAGATCACTTGAGATTTTAGAATGGAAGTGGGAGAAGATTACCATGAATTTCATTATTGGCTTACTAGGGACGTTTTGACGCCATGATGCTATTTGGGTGATATTAGATAGATTGACAAAATCGGCTCATTTCTTAGCTGTCAGACAGGATGATTCGTTTGATGGCTTACTGGATTGTATGTTGCTGAGATCGTCAGGTTACATGGTGTTCCTACTTCGATTATCTGCATTTCATATAAACCACACAAACAAAAATCATATCAACTTCAATGTTCCTAAGAACACACTACACATATGAGCATTTCATATTTCTTTCAATATTCAGCTAAGCTTTCATAGCTTATCAATTTATTCCTTTATGTTTCTTTAGAACATATTAGTTCATTCATACCAAAATGGTAGATCATTCCATTAGCAATACCACAAATCTCAATCATACTCATAAGTCACTCAGGAATGATTATAGCATGTTAAAATCAAACATAATATACATGTAAACACTTCATCATTTCCTTTCTCATTAAGCTTTCCTCAGCTTAGTAATATTCTTCCATTAAGCTTTTCTTAGCTTTAATACTCTTCCATTTTTAATTTTATAACTTACAACATATTATGCCACTCAAAACATGTAACTTATCACATAGACTAGTCATTTTCTCGTATCACACAGATACTAACAAAAAACATCATAATTATAAGCATAGGATCAGTTATCGTAATTACTCAAAACGCAAAGCTTTCGTATTACACTTTAAATTATTTTCACTCAGGTAAACAGATTAGAATTTACAAACAGATTCATGTTCTCATATCACACAACTTTTATGCATCCAAATCAAATCATGCCTTTCGCAAAGTAGTCTAGGTTTAGAACACATAGCATTTAACCTAACCATTCCAGGTATATACATATATTTGTATAAGCTTATTTCACTTAACATCGTTATCATTCACATTCTTAACTTCTCTTTCATAAAGAATCTTTAGATTACAGATAAGTGCTCGTACCTTATCAATGCGAGGATTCCATGAGGTCGAAGCACGAAAATTTTCTTAAACCATTATTGGTTTTCAAACCTCAAATCATTGTTTTTCCAAAACAAACTCTTGCATAAGATTCAAAAAATAATGTATCTTTCCCAGGGGATATCTAATCCCTGTTCTGATACCACTAAATATGAGACTCAAAAATAAATTCTTGTTATTTTCAAATCCTAAAATATGAAAAACATTTATCCAACATTTTCAAACATTTCTAATATAAATATGGATAAAGAAAAGAATTATTAAACTTTTACAATGAATTCATTTGAAATGTAACAAATAAAATATATTTCTTTTTGAACATCTTTTCACAACAATCCATATTTGTATTCTTCGTGCTCGAGTCCTCCTCGTAGTAATCCTTCTATGCCTGCACATCATGTAAACAAACAAAGGGGGTGAGTATATAAGAATAATCAGTAAGTGTAAATCCAATTTAAGTTTAAATGAGTTGCAGGGGTCCAGTTAGCACAGACGTGCTGATGAACATGAGGTCATGCTCATCCGTTCATTCCCAATTCAATATACAACACGATAACATGTTGATTAGTACTAAGAAGTACTAAATCTCAGAAATGCCTATCCAATCGCTGTTTTAAGGTAATTTAGCGCACAACAATCTATACGTTAGTTCCAATGTTTACGTAGGCAATTTCCTTACTCTTTTCATATAAAGTTACATTCTTTAGCCCACAACATATTATAATTAATCAAGAAGGATAGCCACACAGGCGATGCTAATCATACCAGTATTAGATCACAAAGATATATATATAGTCCACACAAGAGTTCTCTTATTTAGGCACACAACAATCCAGATCATTTAGATCATTATTCACACAAAAGGGTATACAACAAAGTCGATCACACAGATCAATATCCACTCAGGCTAATATCCACACAGGCTAATATCCACACAGGAAATCATTTAGACCATGAAGATCTTAATATAGCACAAAACAACATTAAGATCATCCAGATCATTTATACCTAATATCGAACCACACAGATTCTATATCCACACAGGATAACATATATAACAACACAGGTTAGCATCCACACAGGAGAATATATATATATATATATATATATATATATATATATATATATATATATACAAACCACACAGGTTCCAAATCACATAAATACCATAACATGACATAGATACAAATGTATGCAATGAAATGTCAATGCTAATGCAAATCCATAGAGGATGTGCCCAGTTTTTACCCACCATAGCACACAACAGTGGGAATCCTCTATCGAACACAGTAGAGGAATGACACATAGCCTGAGCACACAGCTCTGAGCATAAAGCTCGTAAATACAGACCGAACACAGCTCAGTCCAGGACAACACACAGCAAGTCCTCATCCACACAGGAATAGTCATAATCAATTCCACACAGGCTCTGTCACACATATATGCAATATGTAAATGTATGAATGTCATTTGTATCATATCGGCACACAAGATAGAAATGACATTCATATCAATATCCATTGTAAGAATGACATTCCTATCAGTACACAACATAAGAATGACATTTGTATCAGCACACATCATAGCTCACACAGAGCATCTCAAATGCTACACAGGTACAACTCACATAGAGCAACTCATATCCACACAGATCCCAATATACCATGCTTTCCATATCTCAGCACACAGCGATAAGAAAACATGTCTACAACTCACACTGAATATATACAAAACCATACCACACAGGTATTCAATCATTATCAATTCAAGAAATACTACACAGGTATAAACTATCATAAAACATACCACACATGTATAATATTAACATTATATCATCATATGTATATCAAACATACCATATAGGTATAATATTAACTATAGGTCAACATTTATCAATGGAAAACATGTATAAGGTTTCCATTAACTAATTCTAATAATCAACAAAGAATCAATCATAGATTCATTCAAACATATCCATGTTAATACTATGTCAACATTTTCTCATAACATCAAGTTATCCAAATCAACATATAATCAATCCATTCCACTCATTCATTTTCAATCCGATTCATCTAATTCTAGCAATCTCAACAATTCATTATAGGCCAACTACCATTACCTATAAAGACATATAGTTAACATAGTTTACGAATCAGTTTGGTAAGCGTAAGAACACTTATCCTGTAAGCATAGAACACTTACCTCGAAAAGAAAATCAATAAGTAACACAGCTCAAATATGACTTCAAAGTTGTCAAGATCTTCCTGTATGTCATTCATAACATACAAGAAATTAACATACCATTTGCGTATGCATTCCTAAATTAGAACAATCAACACATCACTAAACCATTATGGTTCCACTCTTTTTCATCAAGTTAACTTCTTAAACTCACTTTAATATATTCCTACAACCAAATTCAATTTCTCTCCACATTAATCATCACTTCTAGCAACTAAACAACAAGTAATATCTATACAAATCAACAATTTCTAACCATCAACCATAAGTAAACCTTCCTTCTCACTTAACTTATGATTTTAGAACTTGAAATATGGATGATTGCAAGAAATGAAATCAAAAGAACTCTCTATGCTCAAATCCCCCTTCTTCTCAGTTTTCCTTGTTTCCTTTTGGCTCTGGGATGTTAAGTAAGTATATGAGATTTCTCCCAGTTTCTCGATTGTTCGTTTTATATTTTTTTCAAGCTGACTGCAAAGTACACGTGGTGGTATATGTACTACGCGCTGTTGGCACGAGGGCGCGTTCTTTGATGCCCACTGCGCATACTTCACTTGTTTAGCATTTCTCTGATTTTCTTTGATTATTTTGTATCAACCTTATATCAACCTTTGACTAAAATTTATATATTAATGTTTAAACATTTATTTTTCATAATTTTAGGACAAAAATTTCCCAGAATATTACAATTCTGCCCTACTTAGAAAATTTCGTCCCCGAAATTTCAAATCAAGGAACTTGTCAGGCAACCTGACTTTTCTTCCTCACATATTCACCATCATGTTTTTCTCATCATATCTCTCTCAATATTTGGTTCATAACACTCATAGATATCTCTATGTTCATGCTCTTTACTCTATCAGTAATGCCATCTCAAGG
The DNA here is from genome assembly GCA_948193385.1 of Breynia disticha f. nivosa. Classification (NCBI taxonomy): domain Eukaryota; kingdom Viridiplantae; phylum Streptophyta; class Magnoliopsida; order Malpighiales; family Phyllanthaceae; genus Breynia; species Breynia disticha. The sequence continues at coordinate 15,526 of CANYCX011165173.1, forward strand.
TAAATAACAAACCCAAGGTAGATAACAAGAAAGGAATTTATATTTATATGAGATAATACTGTAATAGACGAACTATTTACATTGGTCAAGAAAAAGAAAATAGGAAACCAACAATCGTTTTCATAATCAAGAGACACTCTTGGCATTACGCTAAAGAAAAGAGACGAACATGAGCAAACCTCAAGAATTTTACCTCAAAATTCTCAATTATTCAACCATTTCCATTTTCCCTTTATCAAATACTCTCTCCCAATATGATAATAATCTTGTTAACATAAACTCTGACTTCAAATTTCACTTATTTCGTACTTTTCACTTGCTTATTGTGTTCCTTTGAACACCATATTTATCATAATTTCTTGCGATCACAGCACAATTTTATGATTCTCATAATAGCTTGCAAAAGCATTGCATATCGATCTATTATAGATCCTTCCTCTTGAATGAATTTTCCCCTTTTTCTTAAACAATTTGTTTTGTCCTGTTCGTTTATGACTTTTTGAAAACATTTCTTAATTCGATATTTTAGTGTTTTCACAATGGTTTGTGTTAGGAAACACATCTACCTTATCTTTATCATTTAGACATTCCGCACAAGATCGTGCATTTGAAATCATTTTCACTTACTTTATGAATTTTTTTTCTCTTTCATCAATTTGCTGCACCAATGCCATAACCATAGTAAGAAAAGAGGTTACATAACAATTCCTCTCTTACTGTTAATAATTAACATAATTTTATACTTCACACCCCATTGTTTTTTAATCATATTTTTACTTTTTACATGATAAGCTTTATTCAATTCAGGTTGCTTATCACACTCACAAGTTGTGTTGATTAAGTTCAACCGTCGTGCTATTGGACACACAGTCCTTTGCCTAGCACAAGTTTAATATGAAGGCATGTTATCACAATGAAACAAACATGTCAAGTTCCATATGAAATCAATTTATCAGACACGAGATATTCACACTTAACTATTTTATGGTAGTCGTATTTCAATCATTTCTTATCATTTGCATCATCATCATATTCATATATCCCATTCTTTCACATATTGCATATGTATAGTATTTCTCTGTTCTTATGGTTTAATCCAGCCATTTCATCGTAATTGTGTGGTATTCACACGTAGCTATTTTATGGTAGTCGTATTTCATTCATTAGCCAACATCCAGAATACATCTGTATATACATATATTGTGGAAGGCAGTTGCAAGTTTGCCTAATATAAGTTTTAGATCTTTTCCTTTCAGAGCTTTCAACCTGATATCTTATCGAATTTTGACCAATAGTTCTCTCCTGAGTTT
>CANYCX011165309.1:0-10055 GCA_948193385.1 Breynia disticha f. nivosa
CCGACTCAAAATTAAATTCTGATTTCAAAATTATCGAAATTGATCACCTAAATATAATTGTCAAAATCTTCACGTTATTTATTTCTTCCTAAATATCATTTAAATATAACGCGAAGAATCTATTTAACTCCCCCTTCGTATTAATATATTTGTCGTCGTTTTTCTTTCACGATCGACTTCAACATTTCTAAATTTTTAAATTCTTAAAAATCTTATATCACTCCTCTAATTATTAATTAAAATATTTTGCGAAAAATTTCTTAAAAATTTTGGGGTGTTATAGTATAGAGGAGGATAATTAATGGAAAAACAAAAGCTGTGAAATAAAGGAAGAGGAATGAAAGAGTACATAGAAATTTTAACCTTATTTGAGAGAAAAACAAAAGTGTAACTAATGGAATGATAGATAGTTATTTTAAAAGTCAATATACAAAATTATCCTTATTTTAATAATAAATATATTAAAACATAATATTGCAATTCTAACGTTATTTTCCAATGTTATTAGATTGAAACAAATAAAAATATTTATACCAACAAAAATCAATTTTGAGCATGGTCTAGAAGAAAAAACATAATTAAAATAATAACTGCTTCATATATAATAATATTTAAAAAGGAAACTAAACTAAATTAGTTGGAGGACCAATTTTTTCCTCACCATTTGTAATAGTAAGTTCTTGCGATCTTCCTTATGACATCCAAAAAGAGCTTCCAACTTTTTTGGCTTTTCAATAACATAGTGTTTGGTATGAAATGAAAATAGATTTTATTTGTTTTATAAATAAAATCAAATGAAATTTATAAGGAATTAAAATTGTAAATCCAATTCAATTGTTTTGTATAACATGTAAATTTTGTGATTTCTGAATACAACTTTTGTTTGGTATGTTAAAATCTTAGAATTATTTGCCAGTTATGACTAAAATATCATTGTAAAAAAAAGGTAAAGATAAAAAATAAATGTTAATTTTGTAAATAGCTCTTGATATTGGATTTGCAATTCCAAATGTTACCACTTTACCTTGGATTTACAAATTCATCTTATTAACACATTTCAATTTTTTCATTTGCAAATCCAAGATTTTTTTTAAAAAAAAAGTGAAAACCAAACAACAAAATGTAGAATTATAAATGAATTCCAAGCAAATCCATGGAATTCCTCCATACCAAACACAATCTTAAGATACAGATATCCATTGTAGCAGTTTTCATCTTTAATGGATAAATAAATAAGCGTGTTCTCTAAGAAGACAAAATAGGAGTGACAATATGTAGTTGTGCAATTTGAAAAGAAGATAAAACAGTGATAATTTTTTTTTTTTACTTTAGTTGTGTTATCATGTTGAAACATATAAGGATAGTATTGAGGTATTTATTTTGTAAAGAGAACAATAAAAAAATGAGAGTATTTTCTATCTCATCTTATACACTCCAATTTAGGGTGTAAGAAGATTGAGAGTTTAGGAGTGAACATACTTTTGCTGACCCCCTTCTTCCATCCTAGGATTGCTTTTCAAATGAGGGTAAGTGTCTACTAGGGATGTTTGGGATGTGATGGGACAAAGATCACAAATCTTTAGTCCCGTTTCATGGTTTGAAAATTTTATTTTTGAAGATTCAGACCCGTTGCATAAGTTGAGAATCTTCGTATCATCCCAAAATTTTGGGATAAGACAAGGATTGAGACTTTTTTTTACGGAGAAAATGGTTTCAGGACGAGACAAAAATTGGATAATTTTTAAAAAATGCCTTAATTTTTTACAAGAAACAACAAGACAAAATATCATTATCATAAAATTTAACAAAAAAAAAAACTCATTATAAGTAACACAAATCAATAAAATCATCTAATTTCCTTCAGTTTAAGAGATCAAAATTAATTCTATTTTTTAAAGTTTTTCCTCCAATTAGCTATCCAACTCTTTCAAATATGCAACTTCTTAGTCTTTCTCCAACTCAATATGGGCATCATTATTATCCAAGAAGTTATCATTTTGTTTCAACACAGTTGAAGATAAATTATCTTTTTTTTTTTGTTTCGTTTTCATTTAATTAACCCTCTATAAATACCATTCATCATCTCATTCAAAGCATTTATAATTTTTTTTATCAAAATTTCAACCAATTCTTTTTAATAATGTTAGTCGTTAACCTTCTCCTCTACTTTCCATCCAAACGAAATGTTAGCGTGCTACAATCTTGAATTGTAATATTGACTATAAGGGCACCCATTTCGAATACAAAATGTTAATATTTATAACTTTGTAATATGTATATAACTATTGCACCAAAATTATTATTTTTTCTGTATTAAAATATTATTGATAAATGTTGTAAATATTTTTTCAAAAACTAAAATTAAATGTAAAATTCAAATATTGTGATGAAATACTTATTTCTCATTTTATTTAATAATTTTTAAAAAATATTAAATAATCTACACTATTGCTCATCCCAAAATTTTGAACAAACAATTAGTAAACAAAATCTACATTACCCCTAATGTGTGTTATTCTAAACAGAAAAAATTACCTTTTTTATTATTTCTGATGTGAAATAGGAATAGTACGACGACGTATCAAAGCTCACCGTGAAATGGGAAATATATAATTTGGAAATTGTCATGCATTTGTATTTGGCACAAATCACATATTATTTATTACAATTAAATAAAAATCCCCGATATCTGAATTCACTCCATTAATTAAGAATTCCAAACACAACACAAGAGCATGAAACGTGGCATCATTATATAGCCAAACAAGCCTTAACGTGGTGGAGTCCGAGGTAGAGAAGAGCGTTAAAAATGTCAATGGCGAGGGCAAGTTCTGGCCTCGCGTATCCAGAGCGTTTCTATTCTGCGGCGTCGTATGCTGGATTCCACGGATCTCCTGATTCTCTTTCCGTTATTTCATCCCGCTTCCAAAGCGACACCGCTTTGCTTCTCTATGCGCTGTATCAGCAGGTAATTTCACCTGATCCGCCGGCATTGCGCCTCTTTTGGCTAAGATTTTGTGGATCTAATTATGATTTTGGCGGTTAGTTTGCTTTTGTGTTTGGAATTTGACGTGTCTGTGAATTATGTGTGGGTGTAGGCTACGATTGGGCCTTGTAATGCGCCGAAACCGAGTAGTTGGAATGCTGTGGAGCAGAGTAAATGGAGAAGGTTTGTGATTGAGATCTGGATTGTATTTCTTTCGATTGCGTATTGGTTGTTTCGACTCTGTTGTTGTTTGGATGTTGTGAATTGATGTAGATCTACGGAAATTATGTTGAATGATAGCATGTGTTATCAGTTAAGTAGTCTTTGATTTAATTCACTTAGGATTTGTACAGAACACCATTTTTGGTGTGGTGTGAAGAACTGCAATCGTAAAGAATGTTTAACTAAGGCATTGCATATTGACTGATTTGTTCTAATATTACTATGATAACATGCAAATTTCCAAAATTGAGATGTTTAAGTAGTGCATGACACATTTTATGTCAGCTCTGATATATTTGTAAGTTTTTTAATCTGGAGGTTTATTGAAATGTTGGTGTTTGTACAGCTGGCAGGGACTTGGAAACATGGCTTCCACAGAAGCAATGCGCCTCTTTGTCAAACTTCTGGAGGTATATACTATGTACTGACAGGATATTGAGTTCCATTTTGCAGATTATTTGGAGCTAAACTGATTGGTGTATCTTTTCTTTCCCCTCCTCTGTTGGCAGGAAGAACATCCAAGTTGGTATTCCAGAGTATCTAATGTTGTCTCAGAGCCCATTGTAGACATGCAAATCAATGTGAGTATAGTGCAAGTCATTTGGTATTGTTTTTTATTTTGTTCTTGGCTTTGTTTTGTTTACCATTTATGTTTACAAATATATATATATATATATATTTTAAATTTTCCTTGTGATTGTCATTTGTGCTAGTGAATAAAGGGAGAAAGAATGAAAAATTGTCCAAAGATAGTTAGGTCGAATTAATGTAATTTGGAAATGCATGACGTATCTGATTTAGTAGCTTTGTTAGCATTCGATGCAAAATTATGTTGCACTGAGTAGGGTAATTACATGAGATTTGAAATTCCTTGACAGTGCAACAGACATGATGGCCTTAAGATTGTCAGAGATTTGAATTCAAAGAATGTTTATTAAATGTGGATAAACTATGTGATTTTGGGGTGGAAAGAAAGAGGCATAGGAAATAGCCTGCAAAAGTAGCTTCTGTGGAAAGAAATTGGTGCAGTGTCTTACAGCAGTACTAAATTTCATGCGATTTGTCTACAACTGTCTTCTGTTGTCAACTAGTAATAAGTTTGCTAGCTCCACTACTGCTGTTAACTGTGCCAGGATCCCTAATAACCATGCATAAGGTTATAAATTCTTTGCTTGTCTTTGAACTTCGATAGGTTTTTCTTTATCTTTGATCCTCTAGGACAGAGTAAAGGAAGAAATGAATCGCCCTTTGTTGTTGTGTGGCTAATTATCATGTCTTGATCTTGCATTTTGCTTATAATTTGTGGCGTTGCTTATTTTTTGCATTTATCGTATTTCAAAAAATTGGCCTTCTGTAGCATAATTCAAACATCGAGCCTATTGTTGAGAATGGAAGCTCTATCCCTGAGACAAAGACTATTCCTACTGAAAATGGAAGTCACATAGAAACTCAGGACAAAGATGTTGTCTGTGAAGGTCTTGGTTCAATTGCTGTTTATGATCAATGGACCCCACCTCCAATATCTGGCCAACGTCCGAAGCCTCGATATGAGGTACTGAAAGTCTTCTCTTGAATTCTACACCTCTTTTTTGAAGGTAGAGTTGTCTTCCTTCCTTGAACTAGCTGTTTCCTTTCATATTTTTCAGCATGGAGCAGCTGTTGTTCAAGATAAGATGTACATTTATGGGGGGAACCATAATGGGCGTTATCTTGGTGATCTACATGTAAGCAATTTCTTCTGTTCTGGATGTTCAGGGATTTGTACAGATTCAATTTAGAAGACAGTGCCATGCTGTCACTATTTTCCTGTATTGACACAACTTTTATCTATCTCATCTTTTCGAGCACAATGCAGGTTCTTGATCTGAGAAGTTGGACCTGGACGAAAGTTGATGCGAAAGTTAGTGCTGAGCCACAGGAGTCACCAGCTCCGGCTATGGTAACCTCTTGTGCTGGTCATTCCTTGGTAAGTACATACCTAAACTTATTTATATTTAGTGTTTTAAGTTGAAGATTCCATATGGTAAGGCGATGTCCTTCGGCTGAATATTGAGTTTGAGAAAGCTGTTGCAGGATTTTGGTTATTCTTATGGAATGACATGATTATGAGGGTTTATGCTTTCTTTTTCTTGTTTTGTTTCTGTAGATACCCTGGGAAAATAAGCTTCTATCAATTGCAGGGCATACAAAGGATCCTTCTGAAACCATCCAGGGTATTATGAACATATATTCTTAAGCCTGCTTTGATGACTTTCATCTGTCTTATCTTACTGCTCTTTTTTTCGTTGGCAGTGAAGGCATTTGATCTGCAAACTTGTACATGGTCAAGCTTGAAAACTTATGGGAAAGCACCGGTGCATTTCCGATCCTTTACTCAATATTATGTCAATAACATCTGTGAAATCGGACGTTGAAACTGATGAAAATTTTAGTCTTCACATTGGAAATGTCCTGATTAGAAAGAAGAATGAAATAATCATCTGTTTCTATTGTCCAGAGAAATGAAGCAAGTTAATAACAAAATATAACTATCGTTTCAAATCCATTTTGCTACGCAATGAAACTCAACTGTAAAATTGCCATGAATAATGGAAACCTAAATTAAATTTAGGTCCTTAGGACAGTAATCCTGAATTATAAGCTATCTATATGTAAGTATGCTCATGTTTTCATGATTATTAGGCTTCGCGTGGCGGTCAATCAGTTACCCTTTTTGGGTCAAGCTTGGTAATTTTTGGTGGTCAAGATGCAAAGAGATCTTTATTGAATGATCTGCATATTCTTGACCTAGAAACCATGACCTGGGATGAAATTGATACCATGTAAGATGATTTCTGTTTATATCAATAACTATTAATGTGCTTATTATGTCCATTTTATAGCTTAAACAACAATTGACATGACTTGAGAAATTGCTAATACATATGAATTAGACTATTTCCATTTCATCACTTTCTTTCAAGAAACTATGTACAACTGATAATTTATGTTTTATTGCATAGTTAATCAGTTTCAATGTTCTATATCATGTTAGAAATTAGAACTTCATTTTTACGATTCTTTTGCTCTTATATTTTTTTTTTCATTTTTCTTAATAACGAAACCATTTTTGGCTACGAATAGACAACTCTTTGGTTCTAATTTATTCTATCTTTTTATAGAGGTGTGCCTCCTTCTCCGAGGTCTGACCATGCAGCTGCCGTACATGCTGATCGCTACCTCCTCATTTTTGGTGGGGGCTCACATGCTACTTGTTTCAATGATCTGCATGTGCTTGATCTACAAACTGTAAGATTTCTCTCAATGTTTCTGCAGTGTTCTGTGGTATTGTTTTTCTGATTATTCTCATGATTTTGAGTTTAGATGGAATGGTCAAGACCTACACAACAGGGAGAGATGCCTCGACCACGAGCTGGACATGCAGGTGTGACAGTCGGGGAGAATTGGTTTATTGTTGGTGGTGGAGACAATCAGAGTGGTACGTGTCTTCCCACGAAATCACTGGAATTCAATATTCTTGTTATATCCATCCCGGAAATAAAACAAGAAAAGATATGGAGAGCCAAAATTCACCTGCTTGATTTTGATTTCCAAATGATGATTTTCTTCTGCCAATTGGAAGCTTTTAAGGAATATACTGAAACAGATTTGGAATTAATTCTAATACATTGTCAACGTATTGTATCTATTTTTAGATACAACTAATTGTGATAATTAGTTGAAAGAAAACGACAACTATTTTCTTTTTAATTATGTGCTTCAATCGTCATAAGATGCTTTTGTTTCTGATCATTTGGTATTATTGATTTGAAACTAGTTGAAAGAAAACAACACAACTATTTTTTTTAATTATGTGCTTCAATCGTGATAGTCTACTTTTTATTCTTTTCACTTACATTTTGCAGGAGCCTCTGAAACTGTTGTCCTCAATATGTCCACACTTGTTTGGTCTATCGTCACTTCTGTCCAAGGGCGTGTCCCACTTGCCAGTGAGGTATTATTTAATCATATCTATTAAACTGTGCAGCATACTGTTCTTTCTTATCTTTTGTGCAAGATCCCTTCTTTGATTTTCTTCCTTGATAAAATGCTTGTAATTCTTGTGATATCTGTGCTATGCTACTAAAGTTGTTATTTATGTAGGTGTAATTTGGGATGTACAATTAAAATCATTATGAGTTTTCAACTGACTAGTATGTAGCGATTTATTCTTATTTTGTTGGTTTCAGGGATTGAGTTTGATTGTGAGCTCCTATAATGGTGAAGATGTTCTGGTATCTTTTGGTGGATACAACGGTCGCTACAGCAATGAGGTTAATTGCAAATTTATCTTTGGTGTATTTGGCCTGGTTGCTTCAATAATCTTTTATTTTCATCTGATTCTAGTTTTTCTTTTTCTTTTTTTTACTATTAGGTCAATGTTCTTAAACCAAGCCATAAATCGACCTTGCAATCAAAAATAATGGAGAATTCAGTGCCTGACAGTGTTTCTGCTGTGCAAAATGCTACAAATGCTACCAGAGATATTGAATCTGAATTTGAAGTTGGCCAAGAAAGCAAAATAAGGGAGATTGTAATGGATAATGTTGACCGAGAATCAGTATGTTCAAATTTAAATTCATTTTGAAGCAGTTACATGATTGATTTTGTCCATATTTTAGCTTTTGCTTATTACTTTTCATATTGGGCTTCATGCAGAAATCTACTGGGGTGAAATCCAACGAACAGATTATAGCAAGTCTTAAAGCAGAGAAAGAAGAGCTGGAATCATCTCTCAACAAGGAGAAGCTACAGGCTCTCCAATTGAAGGACGAATTGACTGAAGCTGAGACTCGTAACACTGACCTTTACAAGGTAAGCATTCAAGATTGTGGAACACACGTATGTGTTGCTAGAACACTTGTGGTGTAACTTCACTTGTCAGTCACTGCCCACCCAACCAAATGCATTCACGTAATTCTTCCTTTAACAACACATTACCTTTTGACATTTTAGGAGCTGCAATCTGTACGTGGGCAACTTGCTAATGAACAGTCAAGATGTTTCAAGCTTGAGGTATGCCAATTGCAATTTAGAATCTTTCCATCTCTTCACATCCACACCATTGTCTTTCAAAAGAACAAAGGATAAAAATAAAACATAATTTGAAAATTTAACTGTCTGGGTCGGTAGACTGATCACTGATCTGATAAAATTATTCGAGTAAGCAAAGAACCGATGTTTTCCTTTTAGTTGAGGATAGAGCCTCACGTGAACCGTGTGAATGGGTCAATACTATTAGAGTTTAGAGCCTGTGCAGATTCAATTACAGTTTTACTACTAGAGTTTAGAGCCTGTGTAGATTCAATTACAGTTTTCATTAGGAGGCTGTTATACACTTTGGTTCATTCACTTGGATTCTTTTAACTTTTTGGTGTAGCAGAAGGAATGCCACTTTCTTTGCTTCTTGTTTAGAAATTCAAATGGAACCTGCATTTCTTAATTCATTGAATCAACAGGTTGAGGTAGCAGAACTGCGACAAAAGCTTCAATCAATGGAAGCACTTCAAAAAGAACTGGAACTTCTGCAGCGACAAAAAGCTGCTTCTGAACAAGCAGCTTTGAATGCAAAACGCCAGGGCTCCGGAAGTGTATGGGGTTGGCTTGCAGGAACGCCCGGTGACAAAAGAGAGGATGCCTAATTTAATTTTTTTTTTGTGGAATACTTGTTATGTAGTAGTGGTTATATATTGATGATGCAATTTTTGTGCTAGCTATTTTTGATTCAATTAATCAGTTCCTTTTGTGATGGGAATAAAATCTGAGTTTTAAGTTTTGACGGCCAGAATGAAGAACTGATTTTTGCAGGGTCTTGTACTTAAGCTTAGTTATGTAGTCTTTATGTGGCCTTGTCAGCTATAAATACTTTTTTTATTGTTATTTTCAGTTCCACACAGCTTGTATTTGAAGTTATATACAACAGAGTGAAAGTATAGATTTGCAGCAATTGAGGTTTGCATTATGTAACTCTACTTTCATGCACCCTCTTTCTTTACCTTTGAACTGCAAATCCAGTAAACCCTGTAGCCCAAATATTAGAAAATTGATAAGACAACGGTAAATTTTAATGAGGTAATTGAGAAGGGGATTCAATGAGACTTTTTTTCTGTTTAACTGAAATTGTACAGATTACGTAAAATTAAAACTGTTTTTTATTGAATAAATTAAAGCTATAGATTTATTTTTACTAAATCGAACCGTTAAAATTCATTGCTTCAATAAGGGACTCATAATAAAAGTTCCCTAAGACAACACAGTGATGATTAGACGCTTGATAAAAGAATTTCTAATCCATTGTATTGACTACATTAGTTTTGGACAATGGCTAATAAAAATAGTTTCTAATTTATGGTCACTGATTAGAGTGTTCAATATTGGAAAATAATGCATGTAGATTACTGTGATGGTATTTTACCAAACAAGAGAAAAAAGTGCAATAAAGCCCAACTGAAATCTAAGATTCAAACAAATTTTTTAACGACACCATGATGATCCGATAGTAACCAGACCAGTCATCGAACTGAAAAAAAACTGGTTTATTAATTGAACCGACATGGACAAGTCCAATTTTTAAGCATTAACTTTTTTAATAATTCACCAGGTTTAATAATAATTCAATGACCGATTAAATTGTAAAACTTGTTCCACAGGCCGATTCAGTCCGGTTAAGATATAATAAACTGGCAACTGCATGATCATTCTTGAAGAATCAAGGCATACGGGGAAAACAAAATCCCTTACATCTGGCTATTTCGGTGCATTAATGAAGCTCTCGAATTCTTCCCAACAAAATTCACGACAACCATTT
>CANYCX011166164.1:0-10480 GCA_948193385.1 Breynia disticha f. nivosa
CAAATTAGACCAAATCCCAAGTGTTGACCTAGTTGAATTCCACCTAGTGCTAACATCAAGACTCAACATTCCCTTATACTGTATTCTCTCAACTTCAACACATTCTTTGAATTTTTTCAAACTAGCAAGAGAATGTTTCACATAACTTACAGCAGCTCTAACCTTTCTGATGCTAGAATTAATTTCTTTCAATCCATCATTGACAATCAAGTTAACAATATGAGCTACACATCTCATGTGAATATACTTAGCTCTTGCAATATTATGACGCTAATGTTTTATTTGATCTCTCAAATAATGGACTGCTACATCATTACTTATATGCTCCATCTCAAATTGTTAGGTCTATCAAATATCAAGGTTATAAAGAATAAACTGGGTGCTCCTAGATGTTATCCCGCTCAAGCCTTTGGGGTTGCTGGGCGTCACACTAGTACCGGGTACAAACTTGCGTCGAACAAAGCCATTGGAGACAGAGGAGATTGGTCGGAAGAGACGAGGGAACTTTGTTTGATGAAGACGTTGATAAGAGAGGGAAAATAGAAGATGGTTTATGTGAAGTAAAATTCGAAGATGGGAAGGAAATATGCGGAAGGGTGGAAGGAGAGTTTAGTGGAGGAAGGAGGAGTGGATGGTCTGGTTTATCAATTAACAATAGGAGAAATGAAGATGTTTGTGTGGGAGGTGGCTTTTGTGGATGATTTTGTAGATGCAACTTACCTAATAACTTTGGGGTGGACGTTTGGTTAGTTTAAATACTAATAGATCAGATAAATTGAAAAAAATTAATTCGGTTTTTAATTGAATCGAAGTGGTCAATTTATTCGGTTTGTTCGGTTTAATCGAAATATTTTTTTGAATCTCTTCTATTTATTTTAAAGTATTTAATTATATTTTTTTATTTAATTGCAACTTATTTATTTTATTTTAAGTCTAGAATATTATTACACTAAAATTTAAATAAATATCTCAATTGATAATTCAAATCAAATAAATTAATATATTGAATTTCAGTTTGTTCAGTTTTTAAAAAATTAACATTAAAACTGAACAGAATAAATCAAATAAACTGAACTGAAAAATTTAAGAGATAATTACACTAATACATACTTTTTAATAATGGTGTACATGTTTAAACTTTATTTTCAAATTTACCAACTTTTCAAAATGAAACCTTTTTAACTTTTAAAAAATATATCCATTAACTTCCCATTAACTTCCTCATTAGGTATAAGTGAATAAATTTTAATGGGTAATGTATTTATGTATAAATCCCAAAATTTAAATTGACTTCTTTCGATTATGTTCACTACTAACTAATATAATACCCTCTACTTGCATGAGGTTCTTTGACTCTCTTGTCATATTCATCATCATCATCTTCTGCTTTAAAATCTATGTCTCCTCGTCCCCATCCTCCACGGCTCCCCAACTATGGACTATATAGGTTTAGATGTTGGCAGCTACATTCTTTTCTCAGCAATTATAAGTTGTATTTTAGACATTTTATTGTATATTATCACTTTTGACATTTTAAGGATGAGATTTTATATCTTATGTTTTTAGTGACTTACATTACATGGCAGAACTGTTCATAATTGGTTTCTGATAGTATTGGTTTTCACAACATGAACTCATATTGAGGTGCGAGCCGATTTAATTGAGGGTAAAAATATCAATATGTTTATCATAAGTAAGTTTAAAAAAGTAAGTGTGTCTATATATTAAGACACTATATATAAAAAGTGTGTATATTTTTAAAGGAGAGTGAGTACTAATTAATAAGCTTCTCAAACTCTCTTGACATACAGTAGTAGTAAAGTTAAACCGTTCTCATCATTATTAATGTGCTATGCAAAGTAATTGTATCTTGCATTTGAGTCCTTACTATTCTCCTTATTCGAAATTAAAAGAATATAAATATTTACAAATAATACCATAAAAATGAAATCAAATGAAAAAATTTTTAGTTGTGAGTATACATTCTTGCAGTGCACAATACTAAAATTATGACCATTTATTGTACTTTTATACCTTGAACAAATAATATTATTATAATTATTGTCCAAAAAAATAGTATTTTAATGAAATATAAAAGTTGATCTGTTTTTAATTTTTTAAAAAAATTTAAATGACCAAGAAAACCTCTAAAATTTGGGAATTACTATACGAATCATTATAATGTCTTACACAATAACAAATTCCTCTAAAAAAAGTAAAGCCAAAATAACATTACACACTCAACAATTTATTACATCCAAAATAAATAAGAAAAGTATTTATAGTAATTAAATAATTTTAATTACCATAAACACAAAACAGATTCCTTTAAAAATAGCAATATGTCTTGTCATTATAAAAAAATGATGTGGTTTAGAATGAAATCAACATTGAAAATGAAGAGCTTCATAGGGTCTGTACTTTGCTTCTTATCTCTTATTGTTTATGCAAGTTCCAATGATCTTCATTTAGAAGGAAAAGTCGTCTGTTTTGAGGATTGTACCTACAATCCTAGCGCAAAAGTGTCGGGAATGAGTGGTAGAGCTTTCGTATGCTTGAAACTTAAATTAACATAACATTTAGCATTGTTATTTAAAAAAAGTACTCTCTCTGTTCCTTAATTTTTGTTAATCTAGCATTAAAATTTTGTTCCTTAAAGTTTGTTAAACTAACATTTTTATCATTATTTTACCTAAAATGTCCCTCAATTACTCCAATTAATTCTCTTTTTTCTTTCTCTTTTTTAGCATTTACTTTATTTAGAAGGATAAATAAGTCATTTTATACCCTATTGATTAACTTTTTTAATTTGTGTGGAAAACTCAAATTGACAAATATTTAGGAACAGAGAGAGTATTAATTTTTAACTTATAAAAGTAATTTTAATGATGAAAACACTCAATTTTTTTAAAAACTACTATTTTCAAGCTTTGTCAAAAAGTAAATTACTGGGCCTACCACTGTTTATAGGGAGAAGCAAGAGGATAGCCTTCAATTATGTGAAGAACAATCTGGCGAACAGAATCATGAATTGGAAAGGGAAGAAGTTGTCTCGTGCAGGAAAAGAAATTTTATTGAAAACAGCGGCGCAGGCACATCCGACTTATGTTATGAGCCTATATTTATTGCCGGTAGAGACGTGTAACGAATTGCACAAGTTTATGAACAGATTTTGGTGGGGAGGGAAAGACGGAAAAGGGATTAATGGATGAGGTGGGAAAAGCTTTGTGCGAGGAGGCTCTAGAGGGAATTGGGTTCAAGGATCTTAAGGAGTTTAATTTAGCTTTGGTTGCGAAACAAGGATGGCGAATACTAAACCAACCAGACGGCTTGATGGTTAAGGTGATGAAGGCGAGATACTTCCGCGATAAAGACTTTTTCGAGGCAGACATCGGAGGTAATCCAAGCAAAATTTGGAGAAGCATATGTGAGTCCAGACACTTGCTGAGAACAAAATATAGATGGCGTATAGGGGATGGAAGTAAAGTGAAAGTCTAGAAATCAGCGTGGCTTCACGATAGTGTCAGTGGAATGGAGGATATGAAGGTTAAAGACCTCATGCAAGTGGGGCAGAATGAGTGGGACGAAATTATGATCAATTCTTTGTTCAACTCTCGGGATCAGGAGCTGATTTTTCCACGCCATTATCACTTAGGCTAGAAAGCGATAGGTGGAGTTGGTTGGGGGAAAGGTCAGGATTGTACTCAATGAAATCTGGGTATAGAGTCATGCAGAAAAGGGAGGCAGGGATTGGTAACCCCAGTATCTTTGTTAAGGCATGGGATAATTTGTAGCAAGCAAAGGCGATGCTGAAAATGACAAATCTAGTATGGAGAGCTCTGGCGGATTGCTTACCAACAAAAGAAAAGTTACACAACGGGAAGCGGTGGCGATGTGCTGGTCCATTTGGGAGCACAGGAATAACTTAGAATGGAATGGAAAGAAGACAAGGGCTATTCAGGTAGTGCGTCGAGGATGGCAATGCGGCAACAATGGGAGAATGCCCAGAGGCTGTGTTTTCGCCATTTCTCGGACGAGGATGGATTCGCGCAAGCGATTGATCCACTCGTGACACGCGATATGAATTTTGCGCGTGAAACAAAAGATAAACAGATGACCGCAAATTGGGTTCGGTGATGCCTGAAACTTCAGGACTTTAAGTAAAACCTTCATTTGAAAGTAATACGAAATTACAAGGATTACAATGTCTAAATTAAGTTACAACTACTCCTATTTGACATGAAAAGTAGTGGCTGAAATTTAAGGAAAGCGGTAAAAGACTACAAGATTAACACTACTCTTAAGGCTGGAATTCAAAGGAAAGCGGTAAAAGACTACACTAAGACTACTCTAAGACTACACTAAGGCTACACTACGAAAGATAAGAAAATGAAATGATTTTGTGTGTGTTTTGTGTCCTTTGCCATGCGGTTTCTTTATCCTTTTATAGGCTTCATGTGTAGCCAACTTTGCCATGTGGAAATTAACCACCTGCAATATGCATTTGAAATAACTTCCACTACTTCATTAACCACCTGCGCACCATACATTTTGAATAACTTCTCACTACTTAGACACATGTCACAACATGCATCATTAGTGAAAGGAGGTCACATGATAGCTAACCACATGTGTTCCACTCCAGCAAATTTATGTTCAAGCAAATTTTAGAGGTTAACATACGATGTCATTGAGTCAAATGTACACTTGCACACGTGGCAGATGATGATGCAGAGTACAATGTATACGAAACCCATACATATTCTTTAAAGAGTTGTAATGTTTTCTTGTCATTGAACGTGTAAGTTGCTGGTACGTATAGGCTACAGGAGATAGATACAGTTGGTTGGAATACACATTTAAATATGAATACAATTTTGAACTGGGTCAAACTGTTAACTAACGTTATTCTTATCACTCCCCTGCAAGCTCATGGGAGGATGTCGAACTGTGAGCTTGGAACGATGCCCGTGGAACTTAACTTTAGGTAAGGCTTTGGTAAGTAAATCAGCTATCTGGTCATCTGTGGAAAATTATCTGACGGAGAGACATTTTTTAGCAATTAGATCACGAATAAAGTGAAACTTGATTTCTAGGTGCCGAGATCGGGTAGCAAAGATTGGGTTGCCAATGAGATAGGTAGCACCTAAGTTATCACACTAAAGAGTTGTGGGAGTGGAAGGAGGCATGCCAATCTCACGAAGTAATGAAAGTAGCCACAGAACCTCGCCAGTAGAGGTCGCCAAAGCACAGTACTCTGCCTTCATTGATGAGCAAGAGACCGCTCGTTGCTTGCGAGATGACCAGGATATCAAGTTCGGTCCAAAAAAATAGCGAAGCCTATAGTGGACTTCCTATCAGCTTTGAAACCCCCTAAGTTGGCATCACAGTAAACGGACAGAGACAGATCCAAACACAGACGAATGTAGATTCCCGAAGTACTTGTACCAGCAAGATAACACAAGATGCGTTTTACAACACTCCAATGACAAACAGTGGGATTATGCATAGATTGAGCTGCGACATTGACAGCAAAGGCAACGTCTAGTCTAGTGAGGCATAAATATTGAAGGCTACGAACCGTCCTGCGATAGAGTTAAGCATCACATGGTTCGTCTTCACCAGGTTTTAGCTTTGGCGGCTACCAACAGGTTTGTAATTAAGCATATGAGTCATGGTGAGAATATCAGTAACATATTTGGACTGACTGAGATGAATGCCAAGAAAATAGTGCAAACTGCCCAGCTCTTTAAGAGAAAATGAGAGCTAAGATATGTACTTACAGCCGCCATGAACGAAAAGGAGGAACTGGTGAAGATGATATCATAATATCATCGACATATACCAAGAAGGCAGTAACATTATCCTTGCTATAAGAAAACACAAATTGATCCCTTTTGGAGTTATGAAAATTGTAAGAGAGTAAAGCTTGCTAGAGGCAACTAAACCAAGTGCGTGGAGCTTGGCACAGACCATATAGAGATTTTCAAAGAAGACACACATAGGACGGTTTACTGGGATCAACAAAGTCTGGGGCTGCTTCATGTAAACCTTCTCATCGAGGTGGCCATTGAGAAATGCATTAGAAAAATCAAGTTGGTTGATAGACCAACCCTTAGAGACGGTAATTGTCAAAATAAGATGGATAGTGGCTGGTTTAACAACAGGACTGAAAGTTTCAATAAAATCCAAACCCAATCTTTGATTGAATCCTTTGGCCACTAAGCGAGCTTTGTAGCTTGAGACAGAACCGTCAGCATTGTGCTTACCACGGAAGACCCATTTCCAGCCAATTACATTGGTAGCTTCAGTCGGTAAGTGTCATTGTTAATGAGGGCCTCATATTCGTAGAACACCGCAGCTTGCCAATGGGGAAATTTATTCGCCTGAGTAAAACAGTTAGGAACATCAGAAGTATTAGTAGATGCAGCAGAAAAAAGACAAGGTTTCAATGAACCTGTTTATTGGCGAGTCACCATGCAGTGAGTTTTAGTGACCATAGTTGGTGATCGAGGAGAGTTTTGACGAAGATCTACAATTAGATTTAAACCCAGAGAATCAGAAGGAAGACCACGTTGAGGAACCCATAATAAGGCTGCTGGAACATCAGTAGAAGTGGAAGTTAACTGAGGAGAGGCTGCAGCTTGAGTGGAGGAAGAACTCGACTGTCGTTAAGAGATGGAGCTGTCGTAGGAGCCTGTGGAGTTGAATGAGTAGGTTATTATGGAGTTGAATGAGTAGGTTATTGTGGAGTCGAATGAGATGTCGGTGAAGCTAGGGGAGGTGTCATTTGAGTAGGAAAATCAGAGGCTGATGGTCTTTGAGTGGGGGAGCATGTTAGTTGATTAAGTGTGTCAGTGTCTAAAAAGGCTGGCAAAACAGAATTGGGAGTGGACGATGGGGCCGTTGAAGACAAGTTTTGAAACATCAGACCTGCAAAAGGAAAAGAAGACTCATCATACCACATATGGCGAGAAAGATTCTGCCAGTAGACGGATCCAAGCAGTAGAAACCTTTATAATTTTTATTGTAACCAAGGAAAACATAGGGTGAGGAACGTGGTGCTAACATGTTATTATCTTGGAGCATTTGGAAAAATCAGACCTACAAAAGGAAAAGAAGACTCATCATACCGCACGTGGTGCTAACCTGTACACCCCCAAACATCACTACGGATTAACTAGAGCGGCCGAGTGGCCTTAAAACTAAAATCAGGAAAGGGTAACTTATGATTTTTACTGACATTGCACCCATAACGTAAGGAGGAGCATTTGGAATCAGAAAAATATAATTTATTATCTCAGAGAACACGACAAATAGTATTATTATGCACATGGCCTAGAAGTTGATGCCATGTAGGAACAGCAACATGAGCAGACAGACTGTTTGACTTAGACAGTTGCAGAGACAGACAGTACACCCCATCTATATTCTCGCCTTTGCATAGCACTTTCCCTGTGTGTAATTTATTTACAAAAAAGGAGTTAGAAAAGAACTCAATAGAAATAGGATTACTCTTGTGAGAGCATGAACAGACAACAAGTTCTAAAAAATAGATGGCACACATAAAATATTTTGCAAAGCAAGGGACTATACATTAGAGGATAGCATGGCAGTGGAACTAAAATGAGAAATAGGGAGGGTATTACCATCACCAATTTTGACATCTTCTGTGCCGATGTACTTAGAATGTATAGCTAAGTTATCCAGATCCGATGTTAAAAGGTGGGAGGCCTTAGAATCTACAACCCAATTCTATAATCCATGAGTAGCAGTTGAAACAGCAACATTAGATGATGGGCAATTGACAGAACAGTTGAAGAAATTGGAAGGGCATTGGTGTCATATGTGTCCATATCCCTGGCAAGTATGACACTAAAGATTGTCATTAATGGCAGCTGAACTGCAGCCAGAACCAAATGGACGTCCCCTACCTCATCCTCTAGAATGACATCCTCCACGAGTAGAATGATGAGAGTAGTTAGTAGATGCATTAAGGGAATCGACACCTTTGGAATGAATCTTCTCTTCACGTTGCAGCTGAATCTCCTCAAATAACAATAAACAAACAAATCATCAAAGGTAACCATATCAATACCATTAAATAAGGCAAGAACAACGACCTGTATTCCACACCCGAACCATGAACAATATGATCATTTAAATCATCAGATGCAATAGGACTACCTAGCGCAACAAGATGATTCGCAAGAGCTTTGGATCGTTGCATATAAACAGAAATAGAATCATTACCACGACTCAAACTGGTAATCTGATGTCGCATAGTACGAATTTGAACTTTCTAACCTGAGGCATACGTTGCAGCTAAGCGTTGCCAGACATCTCGTGTTGTCGTAGCACCAACAATCTGTGGAAGCAGATCCCCAGAAATAGAACATATAATCTAGCTCAAAACTAGCTGGTCCTTCTTTAACCAGGACGGAAAACTTGGGTTTTGGGCACCACGAATCATGGTAGGTTGCGGTTTGATTGACCCATCAACATGGCTAAACAAGTCATATGCGCAGAGCAACGGCTGTAGCTGAGTTTTCCACAACAAATAATTTGAGGAGGTGAGTTTAACAGGCCCTGTAATACTCAAAATAGAGGCAAGGGTGTTTTGTTGTGTGGCTGGGACGATTTGGTTTTCTATGGTGACGTGATATCAGTAAACTCGGTTAAGAGATTTACAGCTCTAATACCATAAAGAGTTGTAATGTTTTCTTGTCATTGAAGGTGTAAGTTGCTAGTACATATAGACTACATGAGATAAATACAGTTGGTAGGAATACAAATTTAAATATGAATACAATTTTGAACTGAGTCCAACTGTTAACTAATGTTATCCTTATCATTCTTATGTAGGAAGCGTACATGATATATAAAGACTCCTGATGCTATACGTGTGACTTGCAACCTCAGAATATCAGAGATTTTCTCTCTCATCTTGAAAGATTTCATACGCACTCTTATTTCTCTCTCTAACTCTAATCTTTTACACAGATTCATACCATTCTAGATGGTATTAGAGCGATCGATTCTAATAGATCTGCTCCTTGTCCATAACCCTTTCGATCAATATTGATTTTGCACCTATTCGTTTCGTGTTTTGAAAATCCCTAATTTTTTGATTTTGAAACCCTAACTGGTATTTTATTTTCACAGGAAGTAACCTAATGAAGTCTTCCAGGGATGTATTGAGTGGAGGAAACTCAGGAAACTTGAGAAACCGCACTACTCGTAGTTTTACAACGAGGCAAGATGATGATCCTCTCTTCTTACAGAGCTCAGACCATCCTGGTATGGTAATTACTACTACTGTACTTACTAAATCCAATTGTTTGGAATAGTATACTGCGATTGAAATTGCTTTAGGTGCAAAAATGGAATTAGGGTTTGTCAACAGTATGATTGTTCCCCCTTCTGAGTCTGATGAGTCTTACTCTGTGTGGTTACTAGAAGATCGTATGGTACGATCTTGGATATTGAACACTTTTTCAAAAAATTTGAAAGCATCCACTATGCGTACTAAATCTGCTAAAATATGTGGGATGATCTTAAAGAACAACTTGGTGATAGTCATAGGCCAATGATATATAAGATGAGGCATGACATTAATGATCTCAAACAGGGACTTTGCATTGAAAACTAAATGGGATGAGCTAGGGTCCCTTGCCTCGGTTCCCCGATGCACATGTTTGGGCTTGTACTTGTGATGTAGTTAAAAAAATTGTGGAGAGTGACAATCAGGCTAAAGTTGTGGACTTCCTGATGGGCTTGAATGACTCTTTTGATGCGGTCTGCAACCAAATTCTGTTGCTTGACCCATGTCTTCAGTAGCTAAAGCTTATTCTATGGTACCCCGTGTTGAGAAACAAGCAGAACCCTCTGTTGTCCCTTTGAATGATCAGAGTGCCTATTATGCTAAATGTTCAAGAAATTATCCCTCTTTTGGAGGGCAAAATAACTCCCACTATTTAATAATTAGTAAGAGCAATAAGGGCCCTCATTACTGCGATTACTATAAGAAGGATAATCACAATCGTGATTCCTGTTTCAAGTTATATGGGGAACCCAATTGGTATAAATCCAAAATGAAAGATAAGCAAAGGGGTATCAATCCAAGTCTTTTGCTAACAATGTGGGTGATAATGGTGCAGATACTCCTTTTTCTGTAATGGATGTAGAGGATGGCAAACACTCCTCTGTGCATATTTTTGTATTGGTTAAGCAGGAGATTGCTTAGATAGTACTGAAGTCTGGGATAGGTGCTTTTGCTGGTGATAAAGTTAGTGCCTCCAAAAAGGAGAGTGTGCAAGTATACATTTGACTCAATGACACCGTATATGACTACAACAACTTTATTAAACTATAAGACCTCAAGTGTCCGAATGTAGATATACAACAACGAATATATCAGCTACCAAATTGCAAGCTTTGCACAAATAGCACCATCTACCAAAAAGAATTAAAGGGTTAT
>CANYCX011166298.1:0-11532 GCA_948193385.1 Breynia disticha f. nivosa
ATAGTGTAGAAGTAAAAATAATAAAATATTTTTAAAAAAATAGTATTGACAAAAATATATCTACCGAAAATTTGGGTTGAGATCTGCATTTTACTCCTCTTATTTCGGATTAACTCTAATTTGTTCATGCTGATAATTATCTATTAAATTTTTTTTTTTGAAAAAAGAATTTTTATATATTAATAAATATATTAAAATGAAATTTAATATAATTAATTAATAAATATATGTTTAAGAGTTAATGTAATTAATTCAAATAATAAATTTTTATAAAATACATTTTTTCCGTCCTTAATAATTTGTCCTTAAATACAAATCTCTTACGGCGTGAATAATTTTTTTTGTTACAAAATTTTAGGAAAATGGTCGGGCTAACCCACAAACCAAGGGCAGGGAGATGTCTTTCGGTTAGTCCCGACGAACCGGCAGGTTAGAACCTGTATGCCTCCCCAGCGCCGCTACGGAGGATCGAACCCGCGATCACAAAGAAATGGGTAAGATGCCTTAACCGCTGAACCTACGGACGAGTGGTTTACGGCGTGAATAATGACCTCTTTGATAATGCAACAGGTCTACAATAAAATAAATGTTGGACAAAAATAACTCACACCACTCGTTTATTATATTTCCTTTATATTTTAAATAGTCTAGCGATCGTCTCAGATATTTGGAAGCCATCAAAAACATATTAAACTACTCCAACTTTTGAGCCTTTCTCAAGGTTCCTTCAACACATTCTCACAGGCCCTTGGAACATCGTTTCCCTTGTAAGCTTTGCACACATAACTTGTAAAATTTTCGTAATCCTGCTCCAAAAAAATGTAGTTAATTTCTGAAGAGTGGATGATTAAATTAAGTTGGCATTAAGGAAGTGATTAGACACTTACATTTCCTATTGATTGATTGTTTACAACAATCCATGGCATACTTTTACGAGGTGGATTAAGATGTCCTGTCTCATAACCATTTGTGAAGTCCAGCTGCACATAAATATTTCACTCTCATTATAAGCAAAGAAACCCACAAAACACAAAAGGAAATATTATTGAATTCATATTTTGGAGCCGATGAAACTGACCTTTGTTCCATTTCCATTTTTGTAACAATTCATTACCGGTGTTTTCGATAATCCCAGCGAGTTAAAACAAGTTTGCCAGTTCTGGTGTCTTCCTTCGATGGCTAAGAATTCAATGCAGTATATTAAAGCAAAATATTGGTTCTGCAAAATAGTTTAGATGATGTTTGTAATCAAGTTGTGTAGTGAATATTAGCTTAACAGTATGTATACAAACTGTATAACCTCATATGACATTTCACAAAATAATTTGGGGAAGGCATACCTCATCATGCCAGACATTGATGGCACAAGAATGGATTGTGTTTAGCAGACATTCATCAGGACCATGCTGCACAATTTTCCACAACAATTATATTACAGGAAAAAAAAATCCCTGATTACACACATTCATAATTATGAGAAATTATTTTGCATGTTTTTCTGGTCAAGAAAATATAAATTATTTGCATGTTTTAGGCAGTAATTATGTGATATTAATTTATGCTATTAAATAAGTACAAACTATTTCAGGAATATTGTCACAGCCAATGCAGAGTTGTAAAGAGTAAATGCACTTTTTCTTTTTTCTTTATCTGTTTCAACAACGTGAAAAACTAAATCAAGAGGAAACAAAGCAACTTGAACACATACATTTTATTAATGACTCATTATTTTATGTTGAATTTCTGTCAAGAAACCTCAAAATGAAGCTTCATTTTACAATGTATCAGGCGCGTAATTCTAATGTCAAAATCATGCTGGAACCCACTTGGTATACCCTAATTCAGACCAAACCAACAAAACTCAGTATTTTTAAATGCCAATGAAAGAAGATGGGAACTAATGAATTTGCTTTCTGGTGCTAAGCTTAACAAAAGAACACAAAAAAAATTACATAAGGGAGCATAAAGAATATGGTGTAACCTGACAGACGATAGTATTGTTAGCTCTGTTGATGTAAGCATTTCCCCAAGGCACCATTCTGAGGTTTATGATGTTGATGAGATCATTATTGAAGACATTCGCCAAATCCTGTACAATGAAACTTGCACAAGATGGACTCAGAGCTTCATAATAAACTGATAGATTGACTCTCTGTGAACTTGAATCTAATTCAGAAGCAACATGCAATGGACAAGAAACGAAGATCAAAGCAAATGCAACTATGAATGACATGATCAACTTCCCCATTGCCATTTAACTCTGAGCTTGGTTTATAGAAGCTTCACACATAGTATTCTGGTTTCTTTTAATATGTGCAGTAAGTGAACTGCTATAAACTCAAAAGGGCTGTCCACTTGCCCCTTTTAGTGGCTTAATGTGACAGCAATACCCTTTAATTATCATCATAATTTCCATGTTAAGCTTGACAGTGACTACTAATATATATGAAAGGATCAACTTTTTCTTCATTAAGTTTCTTAATTAATGGATATTCTTCTTTGTATTTCTCCATGATTTTCCCATCCTTACTGGATCCTAACAAGGACAAGAATCAATTATGTGTTTCGCTTCTAATTTAGCTTGAGATATTCGATTGATCGACATGTAAATAAATTCCCATGAATGAAATATTATGAATCTGAAGTGTTGGTCCTGATTCTGTGAAGAATTAATGCGAGTGTTATAACTGGACTTCTAAGTTTCCACCATAATAGAATATGAACACTATTAAAACAATCACTTACAAGAGAGTCATGTTGAATTAAATGCAATATCCAGAAATAGCTGCACAACCACCCTGTTTATTGCAGAGGTCCACAATTTGTACACCTAAATGACTAACCTGTTGGCATTAGCCTCCATAAACTGCTTTAAATGATGAGTAATGACCATACACGGCTCACATGAATGAAAACATGATATCCATATAATAAAAGTTGAGAACAAAAGGCTGCCTAACTAGGAAGCTTTCACACTGGAATAGTGCTTATGTAGTCACCATTTACTAACTTGCTTTGTCGTCTGATAAGATTGGAATCGTTTTCAGCGCTAAGGGGTCAGAGTTAAATTTCCCAGTCAAAGCCTCAAAGTGTAGACCAAACTGAATTATACAAATGAAAAACTAGTCACTGTGCATCAATCATGGTTTTATATGAAGGCTTCCTGACAATGTAAAGTTCCTCTTTTCATCCACATAGCAAATTTGGTCGGTTCCATTTTCTTCCTCCACTGAAATGTAGTCTAAATGATGTAACTTGCATACTTAGGCAATGAAGTTCCTTCGTAAGCCTTACAAATATAGCTTATGAAATTAATGTGGTTCATTATCCACAGAGTTCATTTTCAAAGACGAAAATGTTAGATTGAATTTTTACAAGAAAGTTGACAATAATCTTAAAGCGTGTAACAGTGACACTTTTTTAAAGAAATATTTACTCTCTATTATGCAACTAGTCAACAACTCAGCTCTAATATACCATGAAGCAACAATGTTTGCAATCGTAGTAAACACAGAATCGAGCAAAAATGGTGTTTTAGATAGTTATTTTAAGAACTTGTTCTCCCAGTAAATCAGTTACGCAGCAAGCTAATGATTCTGGAAGTAATGATTTAGTAGATTCTAGAGGAGCAGTAGGCTAAAGTTGTTATTGTAACGTGTTTCATTCTTTCTTTTCTGTTATCTGTAATTAACTTGTGCTGACTTGGCATAGTTAGCTGTTTATAAATAAGTAGCCTGTACATACTTCTTGATCAATGAAATCTGATCTTTCTTGGCTGCATCTTTGCTACTTAAGATGGTTTCAGAGCAATAAACCGCAATAGCAAACGAAATACATTCTTCTGCAGTCTTCTTTATTCTATATTCTTCGTTCATATTCTTCTTTCTAAGTTCTCTCAAGATTTCTTCTATCTTCTTCTTTTGAAAGATTCTTTCTATCTCCTTCTTCTAATCTATATCTTCTTTCTGGAAATGTCTATTCAACGAATTGAAGAACAAATATCGAGTCCGTATCCCACACCAACACCTCATTTTTCTATTTCACAGCCACAATTTGGTGATGCTCCGATCCCTGTTCAATCTCCTCAGATTAATGCTGTTATTGCCTCATTTTCTTCTTGCAATTTTTGAGGTATATCTTCTTATTGAATCTTAGTAGAAAAAGAATATGAGAGGAAACTTTGTTTCATTCAATCATACGTAAAGTTACATATCGTAGGAATACAAAAGAGATACAACACTAACTAACTCCTAAAAAATAGAAAGAGATATGTGTAGTTAACTAACTACAGATACAGAAACGTGTGCTAAATAATCTGTACATAATCCTCCAATACTCCCCCTCAAGCTGGCGCCAAAAGATTGATGGAGCCAAGCTTGCTTAGCAACCTATGGAAGTGAGCTGACAATAAAATCTTTGTGAAGGCGTCAGCTAGTTGGTCAGATGATCGAACATAGAGTGTGCAAATGATGCCGGATTGAACCTGTTGGCGAATGTAGTGACAGTCCACTTCGATGTGTTTTGTTCGTTCATGGAAGAATGGGTTTGCTGCGATATGCATTGCTGCTTGGTTGTCACAGTAAAGTGTCATTGGAGTGTTACTTGGAAAACCCATATCGGTGAGAAGATGTTTAAGCCACACTAACTCACAAGTTGCAGAAGCCATTGCACGGTACTCTCCCTCTTCACTGGATCGAGCAACAACGTGTTGTTTCTTACTTTTCCATGAAATGAGATTGCTCCAACAAACCCAATTACAATTGTATGACCATGTCTTGACATGAGAATGCCTCGCCCTATTGTTCCCTTCAAATAACGCAAGATGCGTTTCACCATGCTCAAATGAAATGTTGTTGGAGCATGCATATATTGACTGACCAAACTAACTGCAAAAGAAAGATCAGGTCGTGTAATAGTTAAGTAGATTAATTTACCAACAAGTCGTTGATAATAAGTCGGAGATTGAAGGACAGTTCCCATAGTCTGTAACTTCAATTTACTGTCCAATGGAGTTTTTGCTGGTTTGGAATCCAGCATGTTGGATTCTCGGAGCAAATCAACAACGTACTTGTGTTGATTTAAGAACAACCCTTTGAATGAGGTAGTTGCTTCAATTTCAAGAAAAACTTTAGAGTGCCCAAGTCTTTTATAGGAAACTTGGTCTGCAAGTTGTGTGTAAGTTCAGCAATAGAGTCATCATTGTTTCCTGTAATAATCAGATCATCAACATAGATGAGAACCATCAGTTTTTCATTGTTAATATAAAGAATATAGAGTGAAGAATCAGTTGAGCTCCTACAAAAGCCTAGTTCCTCAAGAGATGAGCTCAATTTAACATACCAAGCACGTGGACTTTGTTTCAAACTGTAAATTGATTTGTGAAGTTTGCAGACAAGATTTGGGTTGTCACATTGAGGATGCCCAGGAGGAATTTTCATGTAAACCTCTTCTTCAAGATCACCATGTAAAATGGCATTTTTAACATCCATTTGTGATAAATGCCAACCATTGTTAATAGCAACTGACAATAGTACTCTGACTGTGGTCATTTTTGCAACAGGAGCAAACGTCTCTTTATAGTCTACTCCATATCGTTGATTGAATCCTTGAGCAACAACACGTGATTTATGACGTTCAATTGTCCCATCAGGATTAAATTTCAGTTTGTAGACCCACCGAACTCCAACAACATGTTTCCCAGGGGGAAGAGGCACTATGCTCCATGTATTAGTGTCTTCCAGTGCCTTTAGTTCTTCATTCATTGAATCTCTCTAGAGTTCTTGTGAGTTAGCTTCTTAAAAGCTCCTTGGTTCATGGGCATTAGAAGTTGCAGTCAAAAAAGCCACATGAGGAGAGGACATTCTTGTGTAGCTAAAGAAATCAGAGAGTGGATACCTTGTAGTAGATGCCACATAATTTCTATAGCGAATAGGTCGTTGGAAAAATCTTGTTGGATTGCGTCTTGGAATAGAAATTGGTTCTTCTGATTCCTGCACAGGTGTGACTGATCTATCAACAATACATGGTTCTCCAGAAGTATCCGTTGTAGAAAAATCGTGATCTTCTACAACAGATTATGGAAATTCATCTTCCGAATCAGCATGTGGCAAAGGAAATAGGTCTGATAGGAGCTCCCCCTTATTGGAATTGTTAAAGAATGGAGTAGTTTCAAGGAATCTGACATCTCTTGAAAAATAGAACTTGTGTGTTATACGGTCATAACATTTATAAGCCTTCTGAGTTTGAGAATAGCCCAAAAAAACGCACCTGATTGCTCTAGGATCCAACTTGTCACGACGTTGTGTCTCTGAGAGATGCACAAAGCATGTAGACCCAAACACTCGTAAATGCTTTAAGTTTGGCAGTTTACCCTGCAATACTGCAAGAGGACATTGAAAATCCAGTACTCTACTAGGCAGACGATTAATAAGATAAGCAGCAGTAAGCACCCCATAAGACAAAAAACGCTTTGGAACATTCATCTGTAACATGATAGCACGTGTTTTTTCCAACAAGTCCCTATTTTTACGTTCTGATACTCCATTTTGTTGGGGCGTGTGAACACAACTTGTGTGATGAATAATACCATTAGAAGCTAAGTAATTTTTCATGATATGAGACATGCATTTTGTACCATTATCTGAGCGAAGAATTTTAACTTGCGCTGAAAATTGTGTAGGAACAAGTTTATGAAAATTTATGAAACAATCAAACACTTCTCTCTTTGATCTCAAAAGATAAACACAAGTTACCTTTGAAAAATCATCAATAAATGTAACAAAGTATTTATAACCATCAATAGAAGCAGAAAATGGTCCCCATACATCAGAGTGGACAAGTTCAAAGGCAGTCGCAGACTTTGACAAAGATAGAGAAAATGGCAATCTTGTAGACTTTGAGAAATGAAAAATATCATAATTTTATGTTCCCTTGGGTAAGACAGGTTTTATTTTGTTGTAAATAGACTCTAAAGGATGTCCAAAACATTGATGCCATAAGTAATGTTTATTCGAAGAAGGAAAAAAAACTGGAAGACTTTTGTGAATCCAATCATCAGGAAAAAAATAATAAAGTCCATGCAATTGAAAACCTTCACCAATCATCTTCTTTGTGACATGGTCCTGAAAGATAACCTTATCAGAGGAGAATAAGACATTGCAATTTAAAGTTGATGTCAATTGAGGAACATAAAGTAATTGGAATGGAAAGTCAGGAACATATAAAACATCTAACTCTATAGTACTTGAAACCAATTTGATTTTTCCTTGCCTTTTGATAGGTACCTCCTTCTCATCAGCTATAGAGACAAACGAGGGACTTGAACAAGAGTGAAAATCACGCAAGTGAGTAGCTTTATTAGTAATATGATTAGAGGTACCAGAATCTATGACCCAAAAATCATGAAACTTACTAATTTTTAAAGCAGTCATGAATGCAGTAAGAATACCTTGACTATTCTCCACATTTGCATTAGCAAGAAAACCATTGAACTTTGACATTAATGCTGCTGGTTGTGTTTGATCCAAGCTAGCACCATTAGTCATATTTCTTGAACCATGTTTCTCTTGCAAAAAATTTGCAAAATCTTTGAGCAACGCCATCGGGTTAGACGTGAAAGACACAAATGAATGACCTGCAACATAAGCTTTAGCTGGACGTTTCTAATCACCAGTTTTCTTGTCTTTCAGAAATTTTGATTTCAATTCAGGATGCAAGATCCAACAACAATCCACTGTATGCCCATGTTGATCACAATTTTCACATTTCAAATCTGACTTTCTTCCCTTTGAGTATCTT
This sequence comes from Breynia disticha f. nivosa, assembly GCA_948193385.1. Classification (NCBI taxonomy): domain Eukaryota; kingdom Viridiplantae; phylum Streptophyta; class Magnoliopsida; order Malpighiales; family Phyllanthaceae; genus Breynia; species Breynia disticha. The sequence continues at coordinate 7,798 of CANYCX011166298.1, forward strand.
CCTTCATGCTGTCTTTGAGAGAAAAAAGCTCGAGATTCAGACGAATTTGAGACAGGTTCTCGTACCATAACTCTTCTGCGGACTTCTTCACGCTGGATAGTGGCACAAACACTTTTTAGAGTAGGAAGTTCTGGACTCATCAGAATATGACACCTAAGATCTTCATATTCTGTTCCAAGGCTTGCTAACAACTGAAAAATTTGTCTTCCTCTATTCTCTTTTTAAGAATTATGGGATCTGTGGTGTCTGGTCTATATACTTCCAACTCACTCCACAAACTCTTAAAACTCCCCAACAAACTGACAAATGGTCTCTCATCCTGGTGAGAATTAACAATTTCTTGTTGGATCTGGAAAATCCTGGCTGCATTATTTTGATTTCCGTACATATCACGTACTGCGTCCCAAAGATCCTGAGATGACTCTGAATAACTGAAGATTTCTGCAATATTTTGCTCCATGGAATTAAGGATCCAAGACATCACCAACTGATCCTTGGATAACCAAGCCTCATAAGCTAGAGAATGATATTCTGGAGCTGCTTCTTTCCTATTAATAAAACCCAATTTGGATCTCCCACCAAGTGCAATTGTTACAGCCCTGGACTAAGATAGGTAATTGAATTCATTTAAGAGAACTGAGCACAATATTTGTGAGGTATTAATGTCTCCATCATTGATAGCACCTGAACCAGTAGCTACAAGATCCCTTGATGAACCAACATCAATTTTTCTATGATCTACCATGAGACAAGAATAGCAGAAGAAAAAAACGACAGAATGTGATCTTACACGCTCTGATACCAAGTAGAAAAAGAATATGAGAGGAAACTTTGTTTCATTCAATCATACGTAAAGTTACAGATTGCAGGAATATAAAAGAGATACAACACTAACTAACTCCTAAAAAATAGAAAGAGATATGTGTAGTTAACTAACTACAGATACAGAAACGTGTGCTAACTAATCTGTACATAATCCTTCAATAATCTTGGATAGTGGGGCCACTGATCATGTTGTTTGTTCACTTTCTTGGTTTCTTGATTATAAAAAAGTTGACAATGTGTTTTTGAGTTTGCCAAACAAGTCACAAGTTAAGGTCACACATATTGGCATTGTTAGGCTTACTAAATCTTAAGTTCTGCAGAATTTTCTTTACGTGCCATTTTTCACATGCAATCTTGTTTCAGCAAGTAGATTGACTAAAGGGGGTGTTTGTTGTTTAACATTCTATCATGACACATGTTTTGTTCAGAACTTACGTACATAGATGATGATTGGACAAGCTAAGAAAGTTTTTGGACTTTATTATATGTAGAATGTGATCTCTTCTTTATAGAATAATGCATCTGTTGCTTCTGTCCAGCGTAGCAATTTATGGCATTTACGCCTTTGGCCATCCTTCACAGTCTGTTTTGCGAGAAATTACAAGCAAGGATTCAGTTGTTGTTGATGATCTTGTCAGTGTTTGTGATAGTTGTCATTTAGCCAAACAAAGGAAATTGAGTTTTATTATAAGTACATCAATTACTACACAGTTGTTTGAGATTGTGCATATTGATATTTGGGGACTATTTTTGGTTCCAACATATTCTCATCATCGATATTTCTTGACAGTAGTTGGTATAATTGGTTGTTTTTGTTGAATAATAAAGGAGAAGCACGTTCTTACTTGCAGAAGTTCATTGTTTTTGTGGCTACTCAGTTTGACAAGAAAGTAAGGTGTGTGAGATCGGATAATGGCGGTGAATTTCATATGGATGATTACTTTGCTTCTGTGGGAATCTTGCATCAGTGCTCTTTTCCTTATACAGCCCAACAAAATGGCTTGGTAGAGAGGAAACACCAACATATCCTCAATGTAGCAAGAGCCTTACAATTTCAAAGTGGCTTACCTCTTCAATATTGGGGAGAACGTGTCCCCCATGTTGTGTATCTTATAAATCGCACACCAACGCCACTCTTATCCAGCAAAAGTCCATATGAGATGTTGTTCAGTTCTCCTCCATCGTATGCATATTTACGAGTATTTGGATGTTTGTGCTTGTCGTGCCCAAAATGCAAAACTCATTTTCGAATAAAATATAGAATTTTGGTAACAATTTTTTTCCTTTTTAAAAACGGATAAATAGATGAGAGAGGGAAAACGAGAAATAGTTTTCAAAAAATTAAAAACAATGACCAATGCTGGTCATATCCAAAATAAGAAGTATAATGCGGAAGCATGACAAATGGTTTACAAAAACAAATGTATGTAAACCCTATCTATACTAAATGTACGTATAGGTGTACAAAATGTATAGTTAAAAATCTCAAAAGCTAAGGAGCTCGACTTTCTTCCAGTATCGCACCACTTAGCACCACTGAAAATATAGTCCCGTCGCTAGTTACTATCGCTCTCCATATTTATCACAAACACACGTGCACATGAGTATATAAACATCCACTAAGTACACCTACAACACTTACCAAGGTAGTTAATGCATAAGTGCTCGTTGGTTAAGTGTGTAGGCATATCAATCATACGTGAATTTAGTCTTTCTTATATTCTTTAACTTTTCAAACTCATATAATGATTATTCATTACAATTCGCTTTTTACAATCAATAATTCTCAACTTTTTCTATACAGGAACGGTCTGGAAAATGGTTTATGCAACCCATTTTCCAACCCGTTTTGACCCTCTGACATACTCTGGAAAAGTGAAACGACTTTGAAAATAGTTTGGTCAAACTATTTGTTAGCCCATTTAGTCCTTCTAGTCTGCCTCTGCAAGTGAAACAGCTTGGGAAACGGTTTACCCATCCCATTTCCCAGCTCATTTCCACTCTTTAATTCAACAATACATAGCGCAACAAATTCTAACACCCAACAACAACACACATATCAACACATTTCAATTCACTTAAACATACCATCCAAGCATAAACTCAAGTCAAATTAGCTTCAACTCATCAATTCACACTCATAACCCAATCAATACAAATCATGGCTAACATATGCCACAGACTTAGTGTTTCATAACTCAAACCATATCTACGTTGCCTACGAGCCATACAGGGAAATCCATTACTACTTCCATTTCACAAAATCATTTCAAGTCAAGAAAAAAATCAAATCATATTCATGTCAAATCATATTCATGTGAAATCATTTGATCATTCCATGATCAATTGGCATTCATCCTTAATTCCAAATTACCATTAATCACCAATCTTATTCAATCAACATTAATCATTTCTTTTATTCGCACTCAAGCCACGTTATTTCATTACATGCCAATCATACAACCCACAATATTCACCTCAAAACCAAGCACTCAATATACACATATATTCATTAATGACTATGAACAACATGCCACTTGTAACATCCTAAAATTTCGATAATTTACGAAATTTTAAATAAAAATATGTAAAAATGTGCATAAATTTTTCGCGCTTTGTTTAAATAAATATTTGGGATGGAATCAATTGAAATATTGAAGAGAGGAGATTAAAACAAAATTTAGAAAGATATGAATTTCGAGAATTTCGAAATCCGAAAATTATTTTGGATCGAGGTCAAATAAATTACGAAATAAAATGGACCCAAGGCGACTGGATAAAAATTTTCTTACACTCAAATCCCACTCACCGGACAAAAGCCATTCTTCTCCTCATTTTATGCATATGTCTCTCTCCTCCTATTCTCATTCAAACGACACTCTCATCTCTTCTTCATTCTCTTCCAAAAAT
>CANYCX011166733.1:0-14959 GCA_948193385.1 Breynia disticha f. nivosa
ATTGTACTGAATTAAAACTGAGTTTGGCCAAGTAAAAGAGGTTCATTATACAAACGTAGTAATTTGTTTGTCTCCCAGCTGTAGTTGGTAGAAAAAGTTGAAGCTATTTATGGCATTTCCGCCGTTAGTTACAAACTAATTTAGCTGTCCGGTTTGAGTGAATGCTGTCTGAGTTGGTTATGGTCCTATGAGGATTCGTGTTCTCTGTCGTCGAAATCTCAGAGAAACTTACCTAAAATTCAGGAGAATATTCTGATGAATATAACTAAGTCTGTTTTGGACTCTCTTTTAGTATAAATCTTCAGTCCTTCACTTACCTCTAATCCATCGTTTCCATTCAATTTAGTCTAATTTAAGAGGTTCAGTTCAGTAACTCTTAACATACTTCTTCATTACAAACGAGTTTAGCTCAACTGATAAACCAACAGTTTGGCATTTTGCATCATAATAATCGTATAAAACATGTTTTAATTGAAGTTTCTTTCTTTGTAGAATACTTCTGCTGAGGATTGATAAAGAAATCTGTTGCAAATTAAAATGGTAAAGCAACAATTACAAGTGCTTAACGCTCTTGATGCTGCAAAAACACAATGGTATCATTTCACTGCTATTGTTATTGCTGGAATGGGTTTCTTCACCGATGCATATGATCTTTTCTGCATATCACTTGTCACTAAACTTCTTGGCCGCATATATTACCATGTTGATGCCTCAGAAAAGCCTGGATCATTGCCTCCGAATGTGTCAGCAGCTGTAAATGGAGTGGCATTCTGCGGAACTCTGTCCGGGCAGTTGTTCTTCGGCTGGCTCGGTGACAAGATGGGGAGGAAAAGGGTGTATGGCATGACTCTAATGCTGATGATTGTAGCTTCTATTGGTTCAGGACTCTCATTTGGGAGTGACCCAAAAGGGGTAATGGCAACACTTTGCTTCTTCAGGTTCTGGCTTGGTTTTGGAATAGGCGGGGATTACCCTCTTTCTGCTACAATTATGTCCGAGTACGCTAACAAGAAGACTCGCGGAGCTTTCATTGCAGCAGTGTTTGCGATGCAAGGATTCGGAATTTTGGCAGGAGGGATATTTGCAATTATAATTGCCTCAGCCTTTGGGGCGAAGTTCAAAGCCCCTGCTTATGAAATCGATCCAGTTGGTTCGTCCGTACCTCAAGCCGATTACATCTGGAGAATTGTGCTAATGGTTGGAGCATTGCCAGCTGCACTTACGTACTACTGGCGAATGAAGATGCCAGAAACTGCCCGGTACACGGCGCTGGTAGCCAAGAATGCACATCAGGCTGCAACTGATATGTCAAGGGTTCTGCAAGTCGATATTGAGGCAGAGCCAAAAGCAATTGAGCAAATGAGTGAAGAACCAGGCAATTCTTTTGGTTTGTTTTCCAAGGAGTTCGCCTGTCGCCATGGGCTTCATTTGCTTGGAACAACTACAACATGGTTCTTACTTGACATTGCATTCTACAGCCAGAATCTGTTCCAGAAGGATATCTTTAGTGCAATCGGATGGATCCCTCCTGCTAAGACCATGAATGCCATTGAGGAAGTCTATAGAATCGCAAGAGCACAAACTCTTATTGCTCTATGCAGTACTGTCCCAGGCTACTGGTTCACAGTAGCTTTAATTGACAAAATGGGAAGATTTGCCATTCAAATGATGGGTTTCTTCTTCATGACAGTATTCATGTTTGCATTGGCCATTCCTTACGACCATTGGACTCACAAGGATAACAGAATCGGATTTGTTGTCATGTACTCATTGACTTTCTTCTTTGCAAACTTCGGACCCAATGCCACCACATTCGTAGTGCCAGCCGAGATCTTCCCGGCAAGATTAAGGTCGACCTGCCATGGAATATCAGCAGCATCTGGGAAGCTAGGAGCAATAGTGGGTGCATTTGGGTTCTTGTACTTGGCTCAGAACCAGGACAAGTCCAAGGCAGATGCAGGGTATCCTGCAGGCATTGGTGTGAGAAACGCACTGTTGGTATTGGGATTTGTCAACCTCTTGGGCATGCTATTCACTTTCTTGGTGCCTGAATCAAAAGGCAAATCTCTGGAAGAAATATCAGGGGAGAATGGTTCTGAGAATGAAAATTGAACAGCATCACAGTAACAAATTTGTTTGGTTAGAAATTTCCAAGAAAGGAATAATTTAGATTGTTAGGATTTCCAGATATATTTTTACAGAGAACTCTCTTTCGTTTCTTCTCTCCTTTGTTTAGATAATGCAAAACTATCGAATTTCCAATGAATATCCATTCCTAATTGTGCTTTTTGTTAGGCTAATACTGGCAGTAATCTACTGCATGGTATGAAATAAAGTAAGTTAAATTCCAGAATTCTGAACTATTCAGACAAGAGAAACTTCATTTGATCAGTAGCAAACATTAAGGAAATTGTCACAGAAAGATGTTGTATTGGCCACAGCTTCTCGTCAGTCTCCTTTGATGTTAGTTATTTAAACTACGAAGTTCATCTTCCTCAGCGAATGATATACCCACGGCCTAAATGAAGCAAGAGTAGCTACTGCAGAATCGGCAGAACCTTCAAGGATCTGTTTCTTGCCAGAAAGAAACTCTCAATGCGCGCCCGCTTAATAACCGTAGGTTAATTTGCACGTTCTCTGAGCACTTCAAGATCCATCTCTGTAGGGTCAGTAGCCTGAATTTCATAGTGGATACCTTCCATGTCTCTTCTAAATTTGTCTTTAGATGTGGCATAAAGCATCTTGGCACGGATCCGAGAGGTCGAAGGAGACCTGATCAAAGTCGAGCAGTAGAAGTCTGAGAACAAGACATGCCAGAGAAGCAATTGGAGATGCACAAACTCAGAAAAATGCAATCATGTAGGCATTAAATCAAACAATTGGACAAGAGAAGCAAGGTTTAGTAGTAACCATGCAATAAAGAAAATCTTGCTCTTCTGGCAATTCTCAGCTGTGACAAAATCAAAGTCATACACAGCATATCTGCAATCATTCTCAGGCAAAGAAGCTGTGAAATCATCATAGCTCTCAGCTGGTCCACCAGTTTTCTCAACCACGACTTCCTTCTTTTTCTCATCAATTTTGAAGATTACGTATCTGTGCACCTTCTTCCTTTGCAATTCCATGAATGTGTTTAAACTATGATCAGCTACCCCCATTCCAGAAGTTGCATTTGGCTGAAAAAAGATATACAGAGTTTGAATTACACAAATAAATTTGTTCAAACAAAGAACAAAAAGGAAGAATTTTTTCACAAATTAAAAGGAACCCATCAAACAATTTGTCAGTACGTTTAATGATTCTTCACTTTTGACATATCATTACAAAAGGGTTCAAATGCAACTCCCAGTTTCAAGGAACACTTCAGGAGCATGTTACCAATAAAAAAAATCATAACAAGTTATGCCAAAGATCACCACTTTTTCTTGATCAAGAAAACAAAAGATGACAACTTTATGTGAAGCACATCAACAATAGCTCAAATAGTAATCGAAATTAATCTTGTACCGCCAAATAATAGCTCAAACACTGAGCGAAACCAATATCACACCGCCAAATCACACCCAAGTCTCACGATGAATGACTAATTTCAACAACGAAATCATTAAGAAAGAGAACAATACCCGATTAAGTCCACGGAAAGACATCGCAGAAAGCAGAGAAAAATACTTAGATTCGTTAACAAAAAAGAGAATGTAGTTCAATGTAAGAGAAAGAGGGAGAGTGACACATGCAGAAGAAACGAATTTGTATACATAGAGGTTTGGTTTTCGTAAACGAATTTTAAAATGAATGTGACTTCTGTGATGGAAAGAGCATTTGGGCGCTCCAGCTGGAAATTTTTTAGTGGTAATTATTTTTATATTCACTTTTATGAGCATATAAATTTTATAAATTATAAATTTAATTATTTTTAATTTTTATATAATAACAATAATAATAATAATAATATTTTTAAGATTTAATATTGTAATTATAATTAATTTTTATGTGAATTTTTGCAAATTTATTTATTTATTTATTTATTATTACATTTAATTTTTTGTTAATATATATTTGTGAACAATTGTTAATATATTTTTCACTTATATGAACTAATATGAACAAATAATTTTTACTATTGATATTGTGAACTTCTGTGAACTTTGTTTAAATATAATTTGACAATCTTTTAAACTTTATATCAATATATTTTTGTGAATTTTTGTGAATTTACGAAAACAAATTGATAATTAATTATTTTTCTAATATGAATTGTTTCATTAATTATATTAACAATAAATTAAACTTAAATATTATTTTCACAATATGTAATCTGAATATTGTATTTTTGTTAAATTTTTTCAATTATTTAGCTAAAATTTAGATCCCATCTAAACCTTCAAAAGTCATATTTTCATTTTTAAGAGAATTGGAGCAAGTCGAGAATACGTTTATTTTGAATTGGGAGTCTTGATATTTTGGCTTTTTTTTTTCTTTAGAGGAAAAGGCACGGATTAGATTGGATATCAGTTTTTTTAATATATTTTTTCATTTTTAATATTAAAATAAAATTCAGTTTTAATTGTTTATTTTAACATTTTTTATATCAAAAAATATTTGTTGTAATATTTTTTTTATACAAATACCACAATTTTGAAATTTGATGTATCATAAATAAAAATAATTTAATACGTTTTTATATAAATTAAAACCTCTTAAGTATGTCTCAGTTTAAAATTTTTTCAATAAACCTAATTGAAATACTATTAGTATCCTTCAAAAAAATAGAAATGTTATTAGTAAAAAAATAATTTAAAGTATCATATAAATTAATTAAATACATTTGAATAAATACATATATGGTACTGGTTTTTGTTTTTCAATTTAGTATTTCTGGTATAATTCTCAGTTCGGGCATTACTTAAGAACAATAATCGTACCAAATGAAATTTTCAGATTGATTTGGATCGAGTAAAGTCAAAAGTCACGATTTATCATAGGAATACTTATTATATAATTTAAATAACTCATTAAATAAGTATAATCTTGTAAACCCACATTATAACTACCATTTGTATACATATTATTTGAAGCACAAATTAAATTATCGTAATTATCCAAAATTATCTATCTATTTTAAGACAACAAATATATAAATTATAAATAAATACTCACAACACAAATTATGTTTTAGCCAAAATAATTGAGAGACTAACGGATACATGTACCTTTCTTATAGTTGGGTTCTGTTTTGTTAGGTTTTCTTTCTTTGCACAAAGTCTATGTTTCTTCCAAATGAGATTTCCTCCACACCACCACATCACGTAACTAACAACAATATCTTATAAAAGTGCCAAAATTGGTAAAAATAATAATTGCTCTTAATCTTTCTGTTAAATTAACATATTAAAAAGTAAATAATTTATCATTTTATTTAACTTACCTGTCCTTCTAATCATTCTACTTAATTTATCAGTCCCTCGTTAATACACACGTGACAGGAGCGAGAATGACATTCCAACATTCCAATAGTTTAATTTAACAAAAGGATTAACAATAGTTATTATTTTAATATGTCAGAGATCGATGAAGTGAACATTAAAAATTTGAAGATCGAGAAATTATTAGAGTATTATCCAGAGATCGTATAAATTTTTATCCTCCAAAATTAATATACATAATAATAATAGGACATCGGGAGGGGGACTTTTACTATGAGTCCCCTCAAAGAGGGAACTCATAGAGACAATGCATTATGATCATTAGATTTGATAAAAATAAATCTGGGTCTTTAATTTATTTAGTAAATATAATTTTAATTTTACATAATTTACACAATTTCAATTAAATAAAAAATTGACCTCAATGAGTCTCCTTATGAAAGTTCTATGAATCGAGAGGCCTATGAGTGAGACTTGATTAACGGATACACGTAGCTATCTTGTAGTTGGGTTCTCTTTTGTTACGTTTTCAATCTTTCCACAAATTCTACTTTTCTTGGGTATGCAATTTCATCCGTATGGTTACGTAACTTTTTTTTTTGTCTGAACCATGAGGTATCTGAGATCTCTATTTAAACTAAAATAATTTTACTCTAGTTGATTTACGTTCTCGATGGTATACGGTCACGTAACTAATGACACTATCTTGTAAGGGAACAACATAAATTAGTGTGCATAAAGTAATAATAGTACGTCGGGTGGACTACAAATGTGATTTTATTGAATTAATTCCGACCAAATTCATCAACTTAAAAGGGCAAAAAAAAGCGAACAATAAGAAAGTGGATGGTGTGGTGTGGTTGCGCATAAAGGGCGAGAGGAGCAAAGTTGGGGCGGTGCGTTGGAATAACGCTTCTTTGCTTTTTTGACAGTCCAAGTTGGTCCATGTAATCTTTATTTTTTTTGTTAAAAAATTTTAAGAAAACGTTTGGATTAGCTCACAAATTAGGGCAAAGAGTATCAAAGAAATTTAGCGAGTCAACAAATTACAGAATCGAATAACACATTTTCATTATATTGATTGACCCTTTTTACTGTTAAACCACATACGAATAGTTTCATGTAATCTTCATCTCAACATATATTCTACATCTATTTTCTCCGTACGTGCCGCCTGAATCACACTCTTCTCCTCTCACCGTGTATTTTGCTTGATACTACTACTTTCCCCTCTATTTCATATTCCAAAGCTTACCACTCTCAAAAAAAAAAATTATAATTGTTGTTTTTTTTATTCAATTTTCAACCAATTTTAGAGCTTTATTTATTATGTAGTCAAGAACTTTATTACTTGAGAAATCACTTTTTTTAACAGAAAAATTACTAACTCATGTTTATTATCTTTCTTACCTTATTCGAAGGAAGTTTCTTCCTTACTAACAAAAAAAACTCTCTCTTAATTTATTCCCCCTTTATCACTTCTTCGATATCAAACTAGCCTAAATTACATGTATGATTTGGCCTCATGTCAACTCTTTTCTCCCAAATAAAAATAGACTCGTGAAAAATAAAACTCAAGCCAAATAAAACTAAAACCAAGATCTAATTCATATCATCATATAACAAAACTGAAGTTATAACAGTATTGATACCCATTTTATCATATTCATACGTAGAGAAACCAAGCTCACTCTATTTATTTGTATACCCCAACAACACTCTTCTAAATCATCTCTAAAATATTATTTTTTTATTCACTCTTAATTAATCACTCTTTAAAATTATAAATGAAGCATCCTAACCTAATTAACATATAAATCATATAATTACTGTTCATATTACGTTTTAATAGCGAATAATTTAAAACTTTTCCATACAATTCTATTCTTCTGATAATTATATGTATCATTCCATTTTAATATACCAACATGCATCGTTTTCTCAACAAGCAGCGTACATCACGACCTAGGCACGACTAGAACACGCATCGTGTTAGTCAACACACTCATAGGCTCGGTCTTGTGTTGATCTAACATGTCTTCTGTTCTGTTCAACACAGTGCATGTATCAATTACGTACGATTCGTATGAATCTGTTATAACTTGAAATACATTCAATATCAACATGTAATCAATCCTGTAAATCAAACATAATCATCAACATTAACTCTTATACATATATCATCATCTAATATCAACAAGCATCTCAACATATGCTATCATCAGCCATATTTATATCTGTCAACATACACAAAATTATTCAACATCAAACATATCATACAGTCATACATATAAACAAGGCTAAAGGTACTATCTGGGATAAAGAGAGAGATGTTGTGTAACAGGAGCCAACCCACCTGTGGATATCCTCGTAATCAACTCTGGGGTATCTATCGGATCCTGAAAACAAAATATACGAACGAAGATTTTATAAGATGCGAGCTCAGTGAGTAATCATTTAATTCTTAAACGTAATAACATAAATAAATCATGTTCATATTCTTAATAATCATACCATGTTATTTTTTTGTATTTCATATCATATTAATTACAATAACAGTCATAATCGTAAATCAAAATCGTTCATATAGAAATATAAGTATATAGCACACATATATATATACTTCTATCTCCACATAATATACTCTCGTCTCTAATAATAAACTCATGTCTTTAATAGTATACTCTCGTCTCTGTATGATAGATCATACTACATATATATAATCACCACCAAATAAATCTCCACCATATCAATTACCACCAAATCAACTCCACCAATAACATATATATATATACACACATACAAACAATCGTTCATGTGCTTGTTCGCATTTCATTTCGTATTTTGTGTACATGTTCGCAATTCATATTGTATTACTTACACCTATTCGATTGTTCGATCACACACATATAATTCCATTTAAACATTTCCATACGCACATATATCCTTGTTCTTATTTTACCATTTATTCGCAATTCATAACTTAATAATCAACTGTATTTAAAAGTGATTTAAATTACCTACGAACTGAAATACTCGGAGTGATGTGAGCTTCGATCTTGATCCTGTCATCTCAATTGACGTCCTATATAATCATATACGCAATTCTCTATAAGAATCAATAATAACAACATATTCATATGCATGCTCCTATTTCAATATCATCAATTTCCTATTTTTGTCAATTATCAACAATTTCTAATTCTAAGCTAAATTCACGTTTAATTATCAATAAATCCTATATAATTTCATTAATTCTTACTGTTTCCTTTATAGATTTTCTGAACCAACTTAGCAAACCAATTTCTGGCTTGATCCTAAATTAATCATATATTTTCAGTTCAATTTTTAAGTAAATCGCACTAAACCTCTCCCTCTCTTCCTCAGTCTCTCTCCCTCGCTCTCAATTCTCTCTTTTCTCTCTCAAAATTCTCTGCTCTTTCTTTTTACTGTTTATTCCTTCTGATTCCTTTTTAAACTCTTCAATTTACACCTCCAACTTCAATTTTCAATCCCTTACAAAAAATTGCCAAATTTTACAAAATACACGTGGTCACAATGAATTGTGCGTAGTCGTGTCCACCACACAGTTTCCCTCCAGAATGCGTACATGACTGCGTGTTGTCGTGACCACCACACATAGTTTATGACTACCACGTGTAGTCTCCAACAGCATGTGCCTTACCAAAAACCTGTAAAAACTTCACCTGATATATAAATCAACTTTCCCTCATTTATATTCTCATCTAATAATAATCCTAACATCATTCAAAATACTTCAAGTATTAGAATCATAACATATGTTCAACAATCTTACACTCTAGCAGATCTAACAATTCATATATATATATTCGATATCTACTATATATTCGCTCATAATTAACATGACATTTTTATTAATTTATCTAATTCATTCTTGATTATATTAATCATTTCACTAATCATAAGGTTTTAGGATGAGAATGTTACAATAAATTACTTCAACAACACTCTTTACACCATTCTTTCAACTACTATTTTTAATATTTTATTAATAAAATTAATAACTATCATTCACTATAAATACATCACTCTTCACACTATTATCTAAAAATATTATAAAATAAATTTAAGAGAATTACTTTTGACTCTCTTAAATCAAAAATGAACTATTCATTTCTTTTAAAATTAAAGAGTTTATTTATGTTAAAAAATTATGTTGGAGATAAGTTTTTTTTCATATGCTCTCTTAATTAAGATAAAATAGCCTCTAAGAAATGCTATTAAGGATACTCTCAGTATTCATTTTTATTTTATTCATATATAAAGTAACAAAGTTACTCATTTATACCTCTCGATAGTACATACCATTTGTATATCCATGGGTACCCAATATCATATATTGCATCCCTTGGTGCCCATTTAGCCCTAGTGCACCTCTCGACGCCCCAATATGATTATGTATCCATAATTACCCTTATGAATAGAATACACCATCACGCATGCTACTATGTATTTATCAACCACTCAATTCAACATCAATTCCACAATATTCATATTACGATACAAACTTAATCAATATCAATCTCACTTATCAAATTCATCATACACAAAGAATATGTAGTAATAAATTCCCATTCATAAATCGTTTTAGTGTTTTCAACAATAACAACAATCTCTTTTTACTATTTTCACTCGAGACTTCCTATCTCATAGTTTAAGCGTTCACATTTCAATATTTTATTTATACATCTATCTATATCATAATAATTCATTTAGCTCATTAATTACACATGTTTGACCATACAATATATATATATATATAGAAAAGAAATGACTTGGAGATATCTTTCGTAACTAACTTACCTACACTTCTTATCTTCATTTTTTGGTTTTACTTTTTGTTCAAAGTAAAAAAATTGGGTTCAGTCTTTTTTCGTCTAATTCGATACTTAACGTTTGTATTATAGCTTAATTTAGGGTCTATGGTTAATAAAAATATGATAAAATCTCATTTCTAGTATCTGAATTGATGATTTATGATGAAATAAAGTCGTTTTCTGCATTTGTTACTCAAAATGAGTTGTTTTTGTAAGTGAAACAGAAAAAAAAAATTGGTAAAAAAATTGGATTTATTTTGGTTTTTTAGTTGTTTGGATAGTTTAATCTTAATTATTATAATAAAATAATGTTATTTTGGATTATTGATGTTAAAGAATGCAATTTCATTTTTCAATGTAACACTAATGTATTACCGTTACTAACACATAAGTTTATATTTATTAGTGTAATAACCACCACCTTAGTTGAGCTTCCATAAAAACGTTAAGGATCAAATTGAGCCAAAAAAAGATTGAACCCAATATTGTACTTTTACCAAAACGTTGAGCCCGAAATTAAACATTATCCCTATCTTCTTAAAGGACTAAACATCTCTTGCCAACGCATGGAAGGACCATTCTGAAGAAATAAGATGCAGTACTAAATTACATTTTAATCCCTACCGTTTCAAGTTGACCCTTTCAGTTTCCACGGTGAAATTAAAAAACAAAAATTCAGATCGGTTTTTTATTTTAGGGTTCTAAAATTCAGTTCTAAAAATAACACTCCGCCGATAACTTCAGCGTTCAAATTTTCGCGCGTAAAGTTAAAAAAAATGGATTCTGAAGGTAACCCTTTTCTCATGACTCCTCTCTTCAACCCTTTTATTGTTTTATTTTAATTTGCAAATTGATTTCATTTTTCTTGTTTACAATAATAATAAATAAAAATTAGGGCAAAGAGGTAACATAAATCCTTCAGCTATGCTCGCGTCGTTGCTTACCAAAAGAGCTAAACTTCATGAAGAGCTTCGAATTATTGAAAAGCAGGTGGGTTTTTGTTGAATTGATGAATGGGTTTATTTTTTCTTTTTAAGGGTTTTAATTAATTGTTATTTTTTAATTGATTGATTCATACTTGTTTTTTGAGTGGACTGGTTTAGGTATATGATATGGAGACAAATTATTTACAAGATCCAAGCCAATGCGGGAATGTATTGAAAGGTTTCGAAGGATTCCTATCTTCATCTAAGAACACTGCTCTGTAAGGACATTACTATACCGTTATTATTAATTCTTTGCTGGTTATAATAAATGGACTAAGTTTCTTTTTTCCGTAAGTTTGTGCATTCAAATTCTGCGTGAGATGGGAATACTTGCTTTAGAATCAGAGGACTGCTTCTTATGCATATCACATACTGCATTGTGTGCATTCTTTAGTTTTTGTTAGGTGCTGTACGGCGGAGGTTCTTTAAATGAGGAAATAAAAAACGCTTGTTTTCTATATTTCGATATACTTGAAGTAGTTGTTACTTTGTGCTGTCTACATTATATAGAAGAAATCGAGCTGTGCTCAATGGAGCTGTGACTAATATTGCTGGATAGTAGTAAATAAAAGAATTGCTGATGGATATCTTGTCTTCTGTGCATTGATAGCAATGCTATCTAACTGAATGTTGCAAATTTAGTGTTAACGATCAATTATGATCTCTGCAGAATCTCTTTTGGTTAAGTTTGGTGAAGTGATTTTTTACATTTGTATCCAAGTTGTTGCAATGCTTTCATTAGAACTAGCATATGAATATGGTATGATTTGGGATAACATCTTAGTACTTGTTCAGATACATGATCTCTTCTTTGAGGGCCAAACTATTCCGCGTGTTAATTTCATTTGAAAGTAGAAAAGTCCTACAAGTAGTATAAATTCATAACTCATAACTATGAAAAAATATTTAAGCATGCAATGAGCTTATATGACTAGTTTCAGCTTAATTGATACATTGATGTTTCTTCATCTGTATTTACATGTGCTAGAAGTATACTAGTAGACTAGTTTATGTTATTGTAGTTTGATTCAGGGGATCACACTGTAACCTATATAATTGACAGGAAACTCTTCAAACTTGTCGTTGCAGCTTGAAGCGGTCTAGAAAGTTCCAGCCTGAGGATAGACTCTTCTCTTTATCTTCTGTCACCTCAATTGCAGTATGTCTTCTCTCTGTTAGACTTTAAATGCTAGCTTTTCCAGTATCTGCCCATTTTGCTTTCTTGTCTTCGTTGAGGACTGGCTTGGATAATCACATTGGTAAACGTGGTTGAATTGTAAATTTAATCTTGAGTTTAGCGTAATCAATTGGAACCACACAATATTTTTAAGGCCAATGGTATTGGAACTTGTCAAAATAGGTTTCAATTGTCCCAAATTATTTCTAATCAGGAATTCAGAAAAAAAAAAAACTTCACACCAGTTATTTCTATTTTATCTATTTACTTGCTTGGGTGCAACATATAATGTTATCAAAATCATAATGTAGAATATGTAAAAAGTAAGGGTTGAGTCCCAGTTGTAATCATTCACTTTGAAAAAGTTTAACTTGTGTCTACGATATCATCTTTCGGTCTGCTTATTTTGTTAACTCACTCTTGAATTGTTACTAACATTTTCCTTGGCATATTCTCATATTGTCAGGCTGAAGAGCTTGCAGCCGGTAGGGATGGTAAGCTGCTTGGCCAGAATATTTTTGGCCAAGTTCCTCATAAAGATTGGTTTTGACTTAATTTATTTTATGTTTAATATAGATGGAAGATCTGAATATGGAGTGGGCCGGCCGAAGGGCGGAGGGATATATGCTAATGGGCAGTAAGTGCTGCATTCAATCAATTTTAACATTTTTGTCACTTAAACAATGAAGAGTTCATGAGATGTTGAGTAGAAATTTGTGAAAATTTGACGTCTTTATCATAAGAATGAATGTATGATTATCAAATTTGTTCTGTATGTAGGGGAAAACCGAAGAAGGGGAGAGGTGCGCCAAGAGATGCTAAGAGGATCAGGCCTCAGGTAGATCCAGATTTTGATTACGACGATGATCCTGACTTGACTCTCTGATTTTGGTAATGTTAGATGATGTGAATTTCGCTTTTGACTTGATCTACTAGCTAAGCAAAGCTCTCTGTTGATAAATCTGTTGAGCTTTCAGTCCATTTTAAAACTCCTTGTTGTCTATTAATATGTATTCATATTATTAGGATTAACTGCAGACTATAGGTTTTCTAAAAGCAAATATTTCAGTGGATGGTCATATAGATTCTATCTCCATTGTTGTCTGCTTATGAGCCATGCTATATGTATTGCTGATGATACTGAATAAAATTGCAATTCCGACTTAGTATCTGCATTTCCTCGCAGAAAGTTCTAATATTTCAATATCTAATCGATTAATTCTCTAATGTTAGGAGTGTTTACTGGCATTGTAAGTGGTCGGGTTGGTCGGGTTGAGCAAAATTTTCAGACCAACTCGATCCTATCGGGTTGAAAAATTTTAAACCCAAACCCGACCATATTGCTAAGCGGGTTGGTCGGGTTGATTTGCTCATTGGATTGGGCGGGTTGGGCCTTAAGTCAGAAAACCAAACTGCCATGAGTTAAATACTAACTAAATAACAAAACTCAACCAAACTCATGATTTTAATTCTTCTTATTTCCAATTCTTCTTAACAGATTACACCAAATTACAGTGAAGCAACAAAGACCAAAATTCTTATTATTGAAGAACATGGAATTACAAATGTTTGACATCCAACAAGGGTAATGAATACAACAATTATCTCAAAAATGAGAAAACGTATTAAAGAACCTAGACAGAGGTTCTTTTTATATGATTTTGAAAAAATGAGACTTGGTTTCACAAACAGAGGAAAAACTGAGACCGGATTTTAGAAACCCGGTCTCGGTTATCATAACAAATTAATTATTGTAGAATGGGCAAATAGTGGTCGGGTTGGTCGGGTTCGGGTTGAAAAACTTTGAACCCGCAACCCGACCGCCATATGTCGGGTTGAGAATTACTCAACCAGTCACCGACCCGATTTGGTCGGGTTACTCTTAAAAATCGGATTGGGCTGGTTCGGGTCGGGCGGGTTGAAACTTTTTTGCAATGGCCTATTACTGGTTCTTTAAGAAAAAGATTGGGTGAGACATGTAATACAACACTGGATGGCCTAGCAAGTTAATTCATGAGATCGTGGAAAATGAATCACAATTCACCTTATTGTATTTTTTTACTAAATAGACTAAATCCGACGTCCTTTTGTAACATTCATCAGTTACCAATAGTTTTACCATGAAATTGTAGCATCTGATGTCCACATTATAAAAAATTCCTAAGTTCGTTCCTTAATAGAAGCTGTATTTTTTTTGTTTTTTTAAAGCTTAACAAAGTATAATTTTTGTTTATTATTTTTTTTTCATTTAGAACAAAAAATTAATATAAATAATATTTAAAAAATTTCAAACCAAACGGAATTGAAGCCGGCCTGAACCGTACAGAATCGACAGTTCTACAACTGGTCCAGAACCGTGAACTGACGGTTCTGAACCAAAACTAGCGGTTCCAACCCTTTTAACACTTCTATTGATTTCTCTATATCCACTGGAAATGTTCTCTAAAAAATAGTCACATTAGTGAATGTTATTGTTATAAAAATTGGATGAAAAAGTCAGTTGAATTAGTAAGC
>CANYCX011166798.1:0-16450 GCA_948193385.1 Breynia disticha f. nivosa
CGATCGGCTTAAACACACCCGATTTTTATTTCACACTAAATCCTACACCTTCCACCGAAACATTAATTAAAATAATTTGCGAAAAATTTATGTACGTTTTTATATATTTATTAAAATCTTATTATTATCAAATTTTTAGGATGTTACATATTCAACATGATATTGTGCACGATCAAACTAGAACTCGTGCTAGACAAACCACGACACTACTTGGAGCACGACCCGTGCCCAAGGTCATGTCGACTGGGACATTTTGAACATAACCAACTGCTTACTATTTTATCCGTAATAACAGAGTGACAAGTTAAGAGGAAGCACGAGAGAACTGAGGAAACCCTAGAAACGTTGAGAGAAAGTATCTAAGCAAGGAACAACTAATTTTCTTGCAAATTTGAAGCTAAAGTCAACAAGGTAAGCCTATATGAATGATATTGAGTATATGAATGAGTTTTAATGTTGTTGTAATTTCATAGAAGTTGAGAAATGAATTGAGGTAGTGGTTAAATGATGTTAATGAGTTTAGATGACTCATGTTAATAGTTTAACATGCTTTAAAGAAGATTTGAGTAAAAAGTCTATGTGTATGGAAGTTAGGCAAGTTACTGAGGAAGTGAAGATTTTAGTTAAGGGTTGTAAGTTGATGTTCTAAGTGTCAAACAAGTTAAGATTAAGTTAACAACAGCCTTTATGTGATGAATTTCGTATAGGATGACCTGTACGAGCTTTGGATCGAAGTTGAGCCTGATGTTGACTTCGTACAATTATCGAGGTAAGTGCTCTTACACTTACGTCTTGTATCTGTATGATTATTTCATACTTATTAGGATACAAATGAATTGAAATGATAGCAAAGATATGTCCTAAAGGACTTGTTTGTTAATTATGCTTTGTGAACTAAATATGATGATCTTATGATCATATGGATGTTTTGTGTTTTGATGCTTATAAAAAAATGATCTATGTGATTGTGAATTGTGCCTTTGTGGCTTATGATTTATATGCTTTGTGAAATATGTGCCTATGATTGTTCATATGTTGTGTGCTTTTGAACAAAATACTTTATGAAAGGCATGAATTGAAAATGATGAGTGAAGAATGCTATGTGATTTGCCATGTGCTTACTATGTGATAAATGTTATGTGCTAATGGTATGATTATTTTATGAATGTTTCATATACATTCACATTTTGCATAACATCTATGTGACACGAGTTGTGTGCGACTTGGACGTGTTGTGTTCTGTCCTTACAAGATGTGTGCTCACTTTTTATAGGTTGTGTGTCATCCTCTACTGTGTGCTATAGAGGATTTGAGAAAACCCTAAGTGATGATATTCTGTGTGCGAATGCATTTCAATTGCATACTCATTTTATCTTGCATTCATCTCACATTTGATGCTATAGAATGAATTTATGATTGACAATGTTGTGTGCTGCTGTATGATAATGATTCTGTGTGGATGATCTTATTGTGTGGCTAATTCTATGTGAATAAGGTATTGAGGATGCTATGTGAAGATGATAAGTGTTGTGTATTATATATACACTTTGCTTGATTTGCTTATGTGGACTTGATGATGTGCTATGTGGAATATTATGGTAGAAATGGTATAAACAATACCTTAACTAAGTAAGAGACTTTAGGAAATGGTTGTTGTGAAAACAAAATTGAAGTATACATTTCTGAAGCTCAGCACGACCCTCGTGCTGACCAGCACACCCTCGTGTTGCGATCAATTTTAACAGCACGCTCCATGCTTGTATAAATTTTGGAAAAATGGATTGAGCACGACCCTGTGCTCTACGTGGCACAACTCGTGCCAAGTGGGAATTAAATAATGAGTACGACCTCGTGTTCATCGAGCAAGACCCGTGCTCACTGGAAATTCCCCTGCACTTCATATAAATAGAGAAATTCATACATAATGGATTGATAATGTATAGGGATATTATCTTATTTTATAATATACTTAAATTGTGATAAGACACTTACTGAGTATTTGAAAATACTTACCTCTGTGTGATTGTTTATAATATTGTGCAGATCGTAGGTAGCTGTTGTTGGACTAGTGATTGCTGTGATCATTCACCTGAGCGAAACAGTCAGAGGTCATACTCCAAATTTTCTATTTTGGCTTTTTGGTTGTATATGTTTTGTACATATATGTTTATACATGTACGTTGGGTTTCAAATTTGTTTTCAAACCTAAACTATTGCTTCCACAATTGCATTTTATTTTGAGAAAATATTTTGGGCCGAGTTTTATGAAAATACGTGTATTATATTTTCTCTTTTCTCTAAATTGATTTGATTATTATATCATTTTTGAAAATATATTGAATATTCAGATAAATGGGTTTTAAAAATTGAGCTTCACAATGTTAAACCCATGTAGATGCACCCATTTCATGTAATCCAAATCAATCATTACAAGTTACATACATTGATACTTTCCACATACATTCAAGCATCACGATTAAATTTCAATCAACCAAACTCACCAAGACATCACACACAATCACGTTATCATGTATACAATCCAACTCTAAAGTATCATCACTTCATCTACATCCAAACCCACACAATGCATCCATTTTATGTAATCTAAGTCAAGTAACATATGTAATGAAACTCTGTGCCATAATCTATCCTCAATTGCCATAATCATATTTCTTGCCATAGGTATATATCAATACACTCATGCATTTAATATTTCCCAACTATCAATATCATGTCAATGCTACCATATGATTATTCCACACGCATGAAAGTCTTAAAGCATATATATAACATACACTTTGGGCCACAATACAAGGCATACCATACATTAACTTCCTCTCACTCTTTCATCCCATTTTAAAGCAAAGTTAAACACACTTATTTCATACAACCACAACCAACCACACCAAGCAACCATATTTAAACATCATAGTTTTTCCACACAAACACGAAAGCTCATTTACATATAAGCACACACCATACATCACAAGTCATAACATATGACTTCTAACTAATGGTTACATATTAATTTACACACTCAAACCAACATAGTTAACCATGCAAGAGACTAGATATGGATAAGTAAGTGACGGGGCATACACTTATCTCCAAACCTAGGCAAGTCCGTTTGGCGATCTCTCTAGCTCCCCTGCGGCTTCGATTTCTACCTTGATTATTCAACACATCCATTTAATCAATACTCAATAAATATAAATTGTGTGTTTCTATTTAGTTTTTACCCATTCATTTTGCCCCCTCTTCTAGAAACCCTAACTTCCATTCTTTCCTCTCTTAGCTCTCCCCTAAACCCTTATCTTTTCTCTCTACACAATCCCACACACTCTTTTTTTTTCAATGTAAGAATGCCCTCCTTCTATCCTAATCTACCCTCTTAAATTCGTGATTTTCATGTCACATTTGTGTTAGAGTGGAAAACTTACCTCAATAGGGGTTTTCCTTCAAACCGTATTTCCTCTTAATGAGGAGGAAATGAGAGGCAATTTATGTTTAAGGTTATGATTTAGGGAAGGTGGGGTTAAATGAATGTACTTGAAGGGTTGGGAAAATGTTTGTGGGAAGAAATAGGGTTTGTGGGCGTATTTGTGCCGTTTGGGTTTGTTTTCCCCTCTTTTTAATGACCTGTCCCGAGCCCGATAACATAGGCTTTGAGAAATTAACGTAGGTTATGAACCACATTATTCTGGGAATTGTTCAAGAATAACGTATGTTATTCCCATGAATAACGTACATTATTCATGTGGTTTTTTGCATACTTTCATTTTCTTGAGCGGTTTCCTTCTATCTCTCACTTCCCTCGGGTCTCCATCCTTCCTAACACTGTTAAGGCTTACTTTTCCCTATTTTAGGGACTTGAATTTGAGGGCATTAAACCAAGCCTTTTCTTCTCAAACTACACGAACAACTTGTAAGCGAAGACTGCACTTGGCATAGAAGTGAATATGGTTGATAACTTTAATTTATCTCACCTCTATTACTGTCTTCCTTAACTGCATGCACAAAAATCTTTAGAATGAGCGCATGACGACAGTATACTCCTTGCAATTTTTGAAAGGAACAACGCCAAGAGCTTCAAACTTCGAAGAGGAGATGTTGAAGATGGGAAAGAATAGAGGAGGAAGAAGTATGAGCGGGGAGTTGTTTAACAATGGAATCATTGGTGCAATGAATTCATCATACCCACCATCGAATTCGATGTTTTCACGATCAATAAGTTTTGAGAAAGAGGGAGAAAAGGAAATATATGAGAGAAAATAGAGATAAAAAGGTTTTTTTTTTTGAGAAGCTAAGTAGTGCAGAGATAAGGATGAAGGAGATGAGATTTTTATCATTTTATAGTTGGCATTTGGAGCATGAATTTAAAAAAATTTGGATATATATGACTGTCTGACATTTTAGGAAAAATAGAAAATTTAAGATGATACTGGGTGTACTTTGTTCTGTATTTTGTTCTATGAAATAAGTCAAATTACACATATAACATTTTAAAAATATCATCTTTCCATATATATCATCTTAGAAAACAAATCCCAACAATACCATTTGAAATGATTCTATTCCCTATATTGCCACATTATATAGAGATCAAATCTGATAAGATTCTCCACAAAATCTTTTCAAATAAAAAACATGCCAAATTTAAAAATATATAAACCTCTCAAAACACCTCCATTCTCAAACCAAAAAAATCTCATCGAAATACATCCATCAACAATAAACAAGCTGCGAATTATGAGTTGAAAGGTTCAAATAAAATTTAGTTTGTAAAAGGTTGAATGATCGATTCCTATTGTCCCCATTTATATATATATATATATAAATATCCATCAACAATAAACAAGCTGTGAATTATGAGTTGAAAGGTTCAAATAAAATTTAGTTTGTAAAAGGTTGAAGGATCGATTCCTATTGTCCTCATTTATATATATATATATATATATATTACATTTTTATGAGTTGTCACCTTATAGTCAACTTGTAGTAGAAAAAATAAATTCGACAACAAGTTGACAAAATGTTAGCAAAAAATTGACAAAAAACAAACAGTGAAACCCTAATTTTCATATCAGTACCACGTATCGCCGTCAATTTTTTTACATTTTTTCTATGAGTTGTCACTTTATGGTCAACTTGTAGTAGACAAATAAAGATGACAACAAGTTGACAAAACATTAACAAAAGATTTACAAAAAAAACTGTCAAACCCTAATTCCCAAATCAATAATTCGTACCGCAGTCAAATTAAATACACAAACAAAGTCGACCAAAAGTTGACAACAAATTGAATAGAAATTTACAACTTTTGAACTCAAATTTGACTATGTTATAAAAAAAACATATTTACAATTGTGAATTGATGATAATGATGATCTTGTAATCATGGCATTATAGAGTTTAACATATACTTTCATAATCTTCATCAAAAGAAGAAACAGAAAAATTAAATTTTACGTTGCTACCTACAAACACTCCTCATATTTTTCATAATATTCTATCGAACAATTTTCTCACTTTTTAATCTTGCCACCGATCAGATCCTTAAGAACATCTGAGAAAACAAAGACTCTATTTTAGTATATAGATACAAAAGAACTCTTCGGTGAGCCAGGCAATTTCGCTTACTTAATGGAAGAGACAAAGGCTTTTTTGGTGTCGATGGACACTCACCGGTGGAGTTTTATTTTCTAAAGAGGTTGAAGTTTAAAATATATTTTCTGCTTCTTCTAAAGCTTCTTCGCTTTGAACACTCTTAAATTCTTTTGAAGATTCCAACGTTGACGATGACACTAATAACATCCACTCATTTTTTCTTGAATTCTACCATAGATAAGTTTTCGATTCGATTGTTATTGAAGTCAGAAGAAACTCACTTGTCGGATGCACAGATGTATGTTTCCCTGTAAGGAAACTGAAGGAAAAGGAAGACATGAAAATGGAGGGAAGGAAAATATGGATAATATGTCAAAAAGAGGCTCATTATAAACAATATATATGAATGATATTGTTGACAAAGGTTTTAAAAAAATAGTATTAAAGACATTTATTTGTGGACTAAATGAAAAAAGGAAAAATTAAAAGGATGCACAAATTTATATTTAAAATGATAGGAATGTCAGTTAAGTTTGATCATTTCTGTTAATGTCAGTTAAATTTTTTAAAATATGAAAATACTCAATTTTGAGTTTGCAATTATAAAAATGTCAGGGTATTTTTAGTTTTCATCGTTGTTCATTATTGTTCATATATCGAAACAACAAAAATGACATTTTTGTATTTTAGAACATGAAATCTGACATTCATATAATTATGAACTAAAATCTTGTTAATCAACAAAAATGAACAAAATACACTGACATTCATATTATTCCAAACTCAAAATATAATGGTTTGTAAATTTCTGAAAGAAAAAGATGTCATTTTAGATATCAGCACATGTACTTTGTTCCATGAAATGCCCAATTATAGGCCCGTTTGGACATTATCAGTTTTAATTATTGGAAATTTCCACGGTAAACGGCACTACTAAACCCCTAGGAAGGTCGCCCTAAAACTAGCTGAAAAACTCGCCGACCTAACCATTCTTTGTATGTACAAATAACACAACACAACCTTTGCAATAATCGAAAATGGCGAAAGGAGACGATGCAATTTTAAAGAAAAAGAACAAAGCCATGAGGAAAAAGCAACAGAAAGACTCTTCCAATAGTGTTTCAGCTCGTGTTGCTGCTATTATTGCTGCCAAGAAGCGCCGTCAAACTGGTAAACGTAGGCAGTGTCAGGTTAGTGTCTTCTTATCACTTATTACTTTCAAAAGATGGTGTTTTTCTTAGAATTGATAGGACTGTGAATTTTGCTGAATGTAATGATTGAATCTTTGAATTGAAATGTTGTTTTTGAATTGAAAGAATTATTGGGTTTGGGTTTGAATTAGTTTTTTCGGTTGGTTTGTTAGACGGATTAACATCGATGACAAATACAATGCCTAGGTAACTTAGTAATAAGTATATTGTACAGTTTTTAATGTTTGTAGTAAAATGTGGTTCTTTTGTTTGTGAGATTGGTCTGAAATTCTGAAT
The DNA here is from genome assembly GCA_948193385.1 of Breynia disticha f. nivosa. NCBI lineage: Eukaryota > Viridiplantae > Streptophyta > Magnoliopsida > Malpighiales > Phyllanthaceae > Breynia > Breynia disticha. Next base: position 7,095 of record CANYCX011166798.1, read on the forward strand.
TCTTTGAAGTTTCAGGTGTTCCGATTGTTTGTAAATTGGCTGGTAATACTGTTTTGTTTGAGTATTGTGTGCAGGGAATGTGTTACAGCCTTCCCACTCCAGATGATCCGTTCAATGATTTGCGTGGAAAAGAGAATTTTAAGAATAAGAAAAATAATAAGAAAAAGAAAATGAATGCTTCATCACTAGTGGACAAGAAAATACTGACCGAGGGCAAGGTCGTAGACTCAATTAAAAGTAATTTTAGTGATAGCAATTTGAAGATGGGTAGTAAAAGAAATATTAGTGATGGCAATTCTGAGATGGATAATAACAAGAAGATTTGGGACATGCGTGGGGAAGTTGAAGAATCATTTCATTCTGGATTGGAGATTCAACTGAATGAGATTGGTTTGCATGATGATAAAAAACAGGAAGAAGAAGATTCGGATTGTCCATCTAAGTTTCTCATTTTATGCTTAAATGCTATAGAGAAAGGATTGCAGCAAGAGACAATCTGTGGTAACGAGGAAAATCAGCGTCTATTTTTTAACTCGTGGGGGGTAGAGTTTTTAAAATGTTATTCAAACGGAAACAATATATTGGAAACAAATGGATCTTCTAGCTCTCTTGAGCAAATTGCTTGGATAGTTTCTATTGCAGCTGATGCTATTTCAAGAAAGGAGAGAAAAGAAATGTCAGTTTCCAGCCCATTTCTGCTATTTCTTGCTCCATCTCAAGAGAAAGCTACCAAGGTGTGTTTTATTTCTCCTGATGTGTCATTTTTTATTTATATTTCCTTATAAATAAAACTTCATGTGTTTGGTCTTCTATTTGTACTCAAAGATTTAGTTTATTTTGGATAGAATCTATGTATGAATATGTCATGGTTTCAACTTGTACCTGAAAAAGTATCATTTTAGTAAGCTTGGTTTTTTCTTCACCTTGTCATAATTTTGTATATAATTTCCATAATTTTGAAATCTGCAATTGAAATTTTAGAAAGTTCAATCACTTTCTAAAGAAAATAGTAGCATTGATTTTTTTTCATGTCTTTGAATGGCGAGGTTCCAATTGTGGTCTAATTTTTGTATGCCAGGTACGTATGGTGTGCAAACATCTGAAAGCTCTGGGCATACATACAGTGAGTTTGCATCCTGGTGCCTCACTAGATCATCAAATAAATGGGTATGGAGTTATTGTTTCTTATGAAAGTTAACCATTCAAGTTGCGGAGGCATAATTATCAAGTGTGTAATAGTGTGGACATTTCCTGTTATTTTTATTTTTGCGCCTGACAGAGCTTCTTATGCTTTTCCACAAGTTGACACCAGTACGCAATAGTGCATGCATGTTTACTTCTGTAACTGATATTATCGTCATCTATATCAGTCTTCATTATTCAATTCAGTTAAACATTTAAGTCAGAGTTTTACCCACCATTATTCTCTCACTTGAAATTGTATGTGATGTAGTTTACGGAGTTGTGAACCTGAATTTCTTGTGTCCACGCCTCAGAGACTCACAAAGCTCCTTTCCTGCAAAGCAATTGATATATCCAGAGTCTCCTTTTTGGTAATCTTTTTAACTTTCTTGTACTTATAATTTTTTTATACCTTTATTTTTATTTGTGGACATTTAGTTGATTATCTCTATGAATAGAACTGTAGAAATTGTAAGCAAAATATTTCTTTGATCTTATACGTGTTTCTTTGTTTTTTCTTCTTTCCATTTGCCACACGGGAAGGTTGTTGACGGAGTGGGATCTTTTAAGAAGGATTGTGTCCTCAATGCTCTAACATCCATTAGGCAATCGATATCTGGAAATCCTTATACTGTGGTGTTTGATGACAGTTGCACTTCCATTCCTGCTTTAAAGCATTTTCTGCCAGGATCAGTACATAGGTTATCTTTTAATAATTCAGTTCCCAGTCAAAGTGGCTGCATCATACAAGAAATAGATATGTGCACTTCTGAAGAAGAAAAGTTTGTGAAGGTATTTACATCTTGTTTCGCGAGTGTCCAATTTTAACCTTTAATTTGCATTTCGTATGCAATGCATGTGATGCACAGAATTCGACAGGGAAGCCATTGTTGCTATTGTTAGTCTCATTTTGCATATATTTGGACAAGTAAACTATTCAGTGTCAAACATCTGTAACATGCTTTTGAATTTCATATAGGCAACTGATTTTACAGGTCATCCGTTTGTTGGATCATGCATTCAACAACCAACTTCATTCCAAACCCTTGAAGGTGTTGTGCGTAGTTTGGGATGATGCCAAGTTCCATAGCTTAGTTAAGCTCCTCAAACTCCATTATAGCATTTTAACTGCACCGAGATGTGATGGTTCTGATATAATTGTCCAGGACAGGTCGGTTCATGCAATCTCGATTCATATTTCCTCTCGATCTGTATTTGTTTGTGAATATTGTGTGGTAAATGATCTGTATTTGTTTGTAGTATTATTGTTGTATGTTTCCATGCTTATGATATTTGCTGTGTCATCTGTGCAGGTTCGGAAAGAAACTAACAATCTCTATGATTAATGCCGAAGACGTTAGAACCATTGATTTGGCTTTGTTTGTAGTTGTAATTTTACAAAGTTTTGTTTCGTCTATTGAAGATTACATTCAAATCCTAGTAAAGATGGCTCGGCATACAATCCATGGGGTTTTGCACAGCTTTTTAACCAAAGAGGATGCAAATCTTGTTAGACCACTTATTGAGATTCTTGAGCAATGTGGGCAGGTGGTGCCTGAAGCACTGAAGAATCTGCACGAGGCATCGCCCATGGTAGAATAGTGAAGACTAAACTTATCTGGGGATCACTTCACTCTCTTTCTGGCTCCAAAGGTAATCTTCTTCAGGAACTGATAAGTGATCGTTTCAATGATCCACTGTACCATCAATATCATCAAGGGATGTAAGGCTGGTCAACCTATATTTCCTCTTGATTGATTGTCTTTCATTTTCTATAGTGATGATATTCGAGATCTGCGAATTACTTTTTTGATCTCACATTTTTTTTTCTTATGCCGTTTTTTTTCTTGTAGATTACTGTTGATATAATTCTAGAGTTGGCAATAAAAACCGGACCCGACGGCCGTTCACCGAACCCGTTTTGACCGGGGAAAACCCGGTTTGACCGGTTACAGGTATTACCCGAAATTAAAATATCGGGTTCAGGTCGGGTGTGGTATGATATTTTTTGAAATACCCGAATCCGAAACCGTACCCGACGGATACCCCGTCGGGTATACCCGAACCCGTAACCAACGGGTATCCGTAGGAGACTACCCAAACCTATTATTACATATAACATTTTCACTTGGTGTTCCGTCAATTCAAACTAAACAAAACATATAACCTAAAAACCTAGCTGTGCCGTCAATTGAACGGGTATCTCATGTAGTTGAATATGGTTTTGGAGCTCATGACCATCCGAGTACGGGAATTTTTGAGGTGGAACCTAGGCAATGCCCTGGTTTTACGTTCAGAAAGTCGATATTGATTGGAAGAACTGATCTGGGTCCTAGAGAAGTTTGTGCTTTCATGGAGGAATTGGCAAAGGATTATTCAGGGAACACTTACCACCTTATCACTAAGAATTGCAACCATTTCTGCAATGACGTCTGTCTCAAATTGACTGACAAACCTATCCCTCGCTGGGTTAATCGTCTTGCTCGTTTAGGTACAATTGCCTCATTAGTTATGCAATTTTTGTTTGCTTTTGATGCTTTTAGTGGTTGCTAGAGTGGGTTGTCATCTGTCAATATGTAGTAGTAGAAAAAAATTGGCATCGGAAAGATAGGAGGTTAAGTAGAACTTCTGAATGAAAAATAATCCGTTAGCTAAGATTGAATCGATCTTATATGTGAAACTACTCTAAATCATGTGAGGCACAAGTTACTTCTCTTTAGTGTTTTTGGTTTTTTCTGATTTGCTTTTTGAAAACTTCATTTGTTGAATGATTTAAGAATGTGCTTCAGATATACTTATGGATTTTAGATGCTAAGTTGCTCTGCTTGGTTTGGATTTCATGTCACATTTGTATATATTTCTAATGGGAATCTTCTAATTCTATAAATACACCTTCAATATTGAATTGTCCCCCAACTTTTGAAATCAGTAACTCTAAACAAAGGCAGTGTGTTCCAGTATCTGCATCAATCATCCATGATTTTGCCACCTCAAAATTGAGTTTGACAATATTGAAGAATGTTTTGTTAAATTATATGATTATCTATATTTATATATATATTTTTATAAATTTTAAAAATAGAAGGGTATGGGGATTCCTGTCGGGGATCCCCGTGGGGAAAACCATATCCGTGGGGAAAACCATATATGCGGGGATCCCCGAAACCCGACGGGGACGTGGTTGGTAGATATAAATCCATCCCCGTCGGGTACGGGGACGGGGATGGTGGTTGGTTTCGGGTTTCGGGGTTGGGGCGGGGTATATATATATATATATATATATATATATATAGTCTACCAAGTAGACTAGGACTTCTCAATTGTGGAATGATTAAATTAAACTAAGTTAACTAAACAAATGAAGAGCGATAAAAAAGTTAAAAGTGAAAAGCCAAAAGAAAGTAAAGTGCATGCTTACTTTTAAAGTGCTTGAAAGATAAAAATTAAATTAAAAACACGAATTTGACAATTACTAATTAAATTAAATGTTCACACTAGAAGTATTAGAAGATGCACGACTTGCCAATGTAAATTCAACTAAACTAAATACAAAATCTAAGAGTTTTCAAAAAAAAAAATATACAAAAACTAAGAAATTGATTAAAGAAATACAACTATATGAGTTACGAGAGATTTTTTGTCTGTCATTTTCTATTTTATAGATTTGTTTTGACAGTTATACTTGAGTTGTTCTGTTGCTGGTAATTGTTGTTCTCTTTCCATGTTGTGTGGTTTTTAGAACAAAATGTAGGTTTATCTTTTTTTTTGTTTGACAAAATGTTAAATCATTCCATTAGATCACTAGCTAAACTAGCTAAAATACAACTTGAGGGTGTCAAACCCCAGACATGGCATCCTGGTTTAAACCCCACTGCACGAGCTAAGTCGTAAGCGGCAGCGTTGGCAGTATGCCCTATAAAGACAACTCTAACTTTAAGGAGAGTTGTTAATATATCCTTGCAATCCAAAGCTAGCATTCCAAAATAAGAGTTATGAAAGGCTGGTTGAGTAATTACTTTTACAGCAAGAAGGCTATCAGATTCCACTTGAACAAACTACATTCTCTGCTCATTTATCCAAGTTAAAGCCTCTCTTATTGCAACCAACTTTAGAATTGTCGGATTCTTGAGGTGTGGGAAATTGGCTACTTTGGCTCCTTTGAACACTCCCTCTTTGTTCCGTCTTACCATCGAGCAACCACCAGAAGATTGGAAAACTGCAGCATCAACAGTACATGATGCCCATTCGGAGGCTGGCTTTTGCCACCTTTCCAAAGAGGCATGTGTGGTGTTTCCATTAGAGGCATCCGTTAGTTGGGAACCATGTTTACTCCAAGTTATAAGCATGTGCTGACTTTTAAAGTTGATTGTCATTGTGCTGCTTCTTTTCTTATCCCAGACGACGACATTCCTATTACTCCAAATTCCCCAACAAAGAGCAATGACGTCACCTCGTTTGATGGCATCCACTCTTCTTAAGCTATCACCAAGCCAATCGAGGAAGGCAGCGTGATGAGTTTGAGTTAAACCAAGTCCGGACCTAGTCCAAACATCTTTGGTCGTTGCACACTCCACCAAAGCATGTAAAGTGGATTCAGTCGCATGGTTGCACAGTGGGCATGTATCATTATTAATTATTCCTTTTTGGAGCAATTTGGCTTTATTGGGCAAGGTGTTGGCAGCTGCTCTCCAAGCTAAGTTCAACATCTTTGGCATAACTTTAACTTTCCATAATGTTTGCCAAGTATTGTTGCCGTGGCGGTTTTCTGATGCGCCGTGCACATGAATGTGTTTATAGCCCTCCTTTACTGAGTAAACTCTGGAAGTGCCCTCAGGCTAGCACCATTTGTCATCGCTTCGTTGATTACTTAGTGGAATAGAGAGGATTGAAGCTTGATTGGCTTCATTGAAAATTGAAGCTATAAGGTTCCTGTTCCAAGTGTGGGAATGTGGCATGAGTAGGTCCTTCACTCTTAAATCCTCCAGCCCATTAGGTGCATTACCATTCCAGTGCTTTAGTTTGGCAGCCATTGAACTGTCCAAACTTGAATGTTCTGCCCATTGCCAGCACGCAGCCTGCAAGTATTGCGAATAATACCACTTCCAATCCAGATGTTGCGCTAGATAGTGCTGGGATTGTTACCTATTTCTGCCTCCATAAACGACTTTGTTGGGAAATATTTAGCCTGAATAATTCTTGCCATAAGTAATTGGGTTGAGATAAAATCCTCCACCCTTGTTTGGCGAGAAGAGCCTCATTGAAATCTTTTAGATCTTTATAACCAATACCTACTTCCTTCTTTTTCGCACATAACCACTCCCATTTCATCCACTTGATGCCACTTTTGTCACCTTTTCCATTCCACCAAAACCCATTCATTAACCTGTGGAGCTCATCGCATAGAGTGTATGGCAAGAGATGTAGACCCATCGTGTAGGTTTGTAAAGCTTGTGCCACAGTTTTTAACAAGATTTCTTTACCCTCCCGAGATAAATCTCTTCTTCTCCAAGCCTCTATTCTTGCCCTAAACTTTTCTTTTATGTGCTGAAAAGCTGCTTTCTTATTCCTCCCAAATAAAATTGGCATGCCAAGATATTTACAAAGGCCAATCTTTTCCTCTACCCCCAGCAACATGTTAAGGTGTTGTTTCTTCTCTGCTGAAACATTGCTGCTATATATGATTGAAGACTTAGCAAAATTAACTTCCTGACCCAATGCAATTCTGTATACCTCTAGGATGGATTTGACTAGTGTGGCTTCTTCTGTGTAGCATGGAAGAAGAGAAAAGGATCGTCAGCAAAAAATAAATGGGTCACACTATGAGCCATCCTTGTGACCTTGAAGCCATGATAGTTGTTGCTGCTTTTGTGCTTTTTAATGAGACTTGTCAATCCTTCAGCCGCCAGGATAAACATATAAGGAGAAAGTGGTTCCCCTTGTCGGAGCCCTCTTTTGGGAGTTATCCATTCTCTAGAATCATGGCCAATTAAAACCTGGTACCGCACCATCTTGACACAATACATCATTTGATCCACCCACCTTGAATTAAAGCCTAGCACAAGCAGTACTCCTTCCAAGTAATCCCACTCGAGCTGGTCGTAGGCCTTGGCTATGTTAATTTTTAACGTTGCATGAGGTGACATGTCCTTCTTCCTTTCATAGTGTGGATCACCTCATTGACTACAACCACGTTATCAGTTATCAATCTGCCCGCCACAAAGTCGCTCTGAGAATTATCAATAATATCTGGCAACACTAAATGAAGTTTGTTAGCCAGTACCTTAGCAACAATTTTATAGATCACATTGCAGAGTGCAATTGGACGTAAGTCCTTCATGGTAAGTGGTTGACTCTTCTTGGGGATTAAGGTGATCAGCGTATCATTGAGGCCTTCACGTAGTCTATCGTCTGTTAGCCATGACAGACACGCCTATGTGACATCTACTCCAACTATGTTCCAATGATTTTGGTAGGAAGCAGGATTGAATCCGTCAGCCCCAGGAGCCTTTTCCTGGTGCATTAAGAAGTCGGCATGTTTGATCTCCTTAGCTTGGTATGGAGCTGTTAAATGATCATTGTGCTCTACATCAACTCGCTCCTTTACTACTTGGACTATTTCAGCCATTTGCACCTCTGCACTCTTAAAGAGATTAGTAAAATAATAATGTACATGGTTGAAAGGTCAATACCTGAAGAGACCCAATGACCAACTTCATTTTGTAGTCTATAAATTCGTTGCTTTTTGGCTCGCTCGAACACAAATCTATGAAAAGCTCTTGTGTTCATATCACCTGATTGAAGCCAAAAAATTTTTGCGTGTTGTCTCCAAAAGTCCTCTTCACATTTGAGAAGGCAAAATAATTCCATCTCTGCATTCTTTATCAGCTCAAGAGCTCCTAGATCTCTTCTTCCTTTGGCCTCCTTCACCACTGCTTTCTGCTTGTTAATCCTCTCCCTGATATTGTCTGCTAGTTGCCTGCCACATTTGTTAAGTGCCTCTCCACACTGTGTAAGTTTCTGTTGTATGGGCACGCCTACACTATTTCCCCAACTATCTTTGATGATGTCTTTGCAACCTTCTTCTCTATTTCATGCATTTTCAAACCTGAATTGACGACTTACGAATTTCAAGCAGAATGGGAATATGATCTGATGAGGAATATGGAATGTGTACACTCTTGATTGATTGAATCTTTCCAACCACTTTTTTGTTGCGAAGCCTCTATCTACTCTTCCTTCAATCTAGTTTGGTGCACCTCGAGCCCTCTCCCATGAGAATGTCGTGCCCACATAGCCTAAATCAAAAAGTTAGTAGTCTGAAATTGCTTGGTTGAAACCTTCGAGTAATCTGTTTGGGTAATTCAAGCCTCCTCTTTTTTTCACTTGGACATAGAATGTCATTGAAATCCCCTACTACAGACCAAGGGAGGTTTGATCGACTAGCTAACAACCTTAGCAAGTCCCAAGATCATGATCTTAAGGACCGATTGGCGTAACCGTAGAACCCGGTAAGCCTATATGGGTCCTCTCCAGTGAAAGTGACTTCAGCATCTATATAATGATCATCGAGGCCCAAGATGTTAATCGTCTTTTCTTTTTTCCATAAGAGAGCTAAACCCGCACTATGTCCTTTTCGGTCCACAGAAACATAACCTTCATAACCCAACTTTTCTTTGATTTTATTAAGTGAATCTAAATTGTAAATGATCTTAATTAAAAAGTGTTGGATAAATTGTAATATACATTTATAGGTTTTGATAATGTGATTAAATTGATAAATATGTTAAGAATTATTTTTTGATATTGTCCTAAATTGATAAATATGTGAAAGAATTACTTTTTGTATAAATAGTATTTTACTATTTATGGGATCGTAAAATATAGAATTATTTGTACGTAAATGTTGATTTAATTTCCGAATAATTCTTATGTGAATTTATGAAAAATAGTTTGCAATTGCACTATATTTGAATTATATGAATTGTGCTAAATTATGAGAACAGAGGAAAAATAACATGAGCCGATGAATAGTGCCATGCATGAATAGTAGCCGATGAATAGTGACATGCAAATAGTGCACACGTGAACAGTGATTTGCATGAACAGTGAATACTAACATGCAGTGTTTGTTCTAAAGTTTACGAAGGATGTTTTTACACGCTAATGAGCCGAGG
>CANYCX011166895.1:0-10857 GCA_948193385.1 Breynia disticha f. nivosa
GATAAACATGGTAAATTGATGATTTGAGAGAATTGAATAATAGACTAAATGCAAGTGAAGATGAAAGCTGGAAATAATAAGTAAAAGCATCGAGTTTTCCTAGACTTCAATAGACCTACACTTGGTTTCTTAATTGGATTGAGGTTAATGATGGTGTTCTCACACTATCGTCAATTAAGAGTCCCTTTTGGGACGCTCAAGATTGTGTATTTAAGTATAGCAAGTGTTCTACTTTCGTGATACACTAAACTAGACAAGGCACAGTCACTTAGGCATTTCATCGAACACATCAAGGTTATTTGGTATATTTCTATCCAAAAAAGCCCTAACTCTATTTGATTAGCCTTCCTAAACCTATACTTTTGCAACTCTGGAATAGGATTACTAGCATTGAATGATACATAAATTGTAATCAAATGTCCTAAGCTAGCAGTCAATTTGTTAAAATCTAATGCAATACAATCCTAGCCTGTCACTACTATGGATGGTTTACATGAATTAACTAATTACTTTGCTCTTTCTATTGCAATCGCAACATGTACATTACAAGCAATCAATCACAATATGTGAGTCATATCATTCATCCATCAACACAATCAAATAGGCAGCAGTCAGGCAAGAAAAATCCATTCAAACAAAAACCTCAAAATCCATTAAGAAAAGCAAGCATAGAATCTATTTACATCTTGGGAAAAACCCAACAAAATGTTTAGCCTAGCATGGCTACCACTAAAAACAAAAGAGATGAACTTAAAGAAGACATGAAACTAATAAGAAAAGGAAAGAAAAAACCATTGGTTGCTCTCCTATTGCTCCCCTTAAGCTCCAACCAAAAGCCCCCCTCTAAACTTAATACAACCCTATTTGTAACCCTCCATTCAGCCCACATGAAATATCCGAAATGCCCCAAATTAAACCATTCATTTTAAGGACTTTTAGGCCATTTAAGGTGAGTTATGAATGACTCATTCAGCCCCTCACTCGTGACTCAAATGAGTCACATTCGTGATCCACAATCTGTCCAAAAAATACATCACTAAAGAGAGTCACGAATGATCTTTCAAACGTGGTTCAAGCAAGTCACGTTTGTGACTTGCTTTCGGACAAAATTTTGCTTGCCAAAATGAGAGTCGCGTTTGGTCTTTTCCATGCCTCATTCGTGATTGATCAAGTCACGTTCATGCCATGCTTCTGTCCACAAGTTGCATCCATTTCCGAGTCATGTTCGTGATTGTTCCGGATCACGTTTATGATGCCATGCTGAGCCACGTTCGTGACCATTTTAAGTCATGTTTGTGACTTGTGTTCTGACCAAGGAATGCACCATGAAATGCATCATTCAAGTGAGTCACGTTCCAGCTAAAATGGATCCATTCTAGTTACATTCGTGACGAGTGTTCTGACCAAAACTTGGCTCCAAATGTTCACCTTCAAGGAACACCACGAATGGGTCAAATTCATGATCATGGTGAGTAACGAACGTGACTCACCTTCTGGAATCAATTTGCTACCTGATTTGTGAGTCACGAATGGCCACAATGAAGCCTCCAAATATGGTTCATAATAGTCACGATCGTGACTAGCATTCTACCCAAACTCCAAGCCACAAATTGAGTCACGTTTGAGTCCATTTGAGTCCCTCATTTGTGGTCCACTTGGTCATGAACGTGACCATTGTTCTAGCCCTCATTTTCACCATTTCCATAAGATCTTGTTGCTCCTTCTTCCTTCCAAGGCCCCAACTCGATGTGCCTTCATTTTCCATCAAAACATAGCAAAATACTCATTTTCCTTAATCGCGCCTAGATAAAACCAAAACGTACGTAAGCTTATAAAATAACATGGTTTATATACTAAAATGTCATGAGAATCAACTAGAAATAAGTGGAATAAATGCAGAATTATTCGAAAAAGAATTCTGCATTTTGAGCGTCACAATAGATGACGTACTAGATCAATTGAGATGAGCCACAATATTTTCCAAGATTGACTTAAGATCCGGCTATTGGCAGGTGAGAGTAGTCGATTGATACACACTCTTTCATACATAATTTTGAGACCATAAATATTATAATTTTGACAAGTATTATGAGCTTTATCTTTAAAAACATTTATTTATCTCTTGTTTGAACATTTGCACGTTAAATAATGACTCTGTATGACTTCTAGACAAAATTTATGCAAAACAGAGTTCAAACAAACAAGTTTGGAGGAGTTTGTCACATTACAAGGACATGGTTGTGTCAGTGCAATATTACATGATGACCATTCATGACCGTGTAATTGGACAAAATTGTAATTTTTTTGGTATTTTCATGCGAGAAAAGAATAAAAAGGGAGTTTGAGTCATACATAGGCATTCTAACCATATAACTCTTTTATCTATCATTCTATAATCATCATCCATCATTCCACCAATAATTTTAGACAGAGAAACCTAAATTTCTGAAGGCAAGCGTGAAGAACACGATTTAGGACAAAGAGCAAAGAAGATTAAGGAGCGTATGAGTCATCTACAACAAAATCATTATAGTTTTCTCTATTATTAACCAGTTTTTTTATCTTTTATGTTATTTTTCCATTAATCATGAACTAAATCTCTTAGAAACTTAGGTTGAGATGAACCATTGCTTGTTTAACTAGATTTTGGATTTTTAGTTTTTATTATTGAGTTGTTTTTTTGACTGAGATTTAATTATGGCTTGTTTTTTCCATTGATGATTGCTTGGATGCACACTTGTAATTAACAAATAGATTCGTATATGGATAATGAAGTGATCAAATATGTAATAAATCACTCATAATTAAAGGAGTTGAATGTAAATCTAGAGATAGATCGATGCAAATCCTTCAAGTTAAGGTCAAAGTTAATAGAGTAATTCACATAATATTAATACGGTGTTAATTAATTTAATTTAAAAAGAGATTTTAGGTTAAATTGGTTAATATTAGATGTTAATTACCTTGAGATAGGGATTAATACAATTTTTGAATTGCCACGGTATAGTCACAAACACAACAATAAATCTAATTCCAATTGATAGTAAAAACTTTAGACATTTGAGATGTAACGCCCCAAAAAAATGTTCATCCTTTGTTAGAATAAGTCTTGGATAAGTTGGAAGCATGTTTGCATAGGGATATGCATGTCCGGGATTGAAAGAGGTCAAAAAATGTTAAATACACCAGGCTACAAATAATTAATGTATGTCAATTGTCTAATTAACATACGTTATTCTATGTTTTAATGAATAATGTATGTTAGCATTATCAATAACGTATGTTATTCAAACTGGATTTCCCAAAACTACATTTTTATTAATGTACATTAATCTTAAAATGAGCCTACGTTATCGGGAGTCCGGACATGTCATTAAAAGACCTAAAAACACCAAAACTGAGCCATAACACCCGTACACACTCTCAAACACCCCTAAATGCCTCAAGTCACAACTTTAAGGTCTCCTAACCACAAAACCTACCAACAAACACCTAGATTGCAGCAGATTAACAACGAATCCATCCTCTACTGATTCCTCTTCAACCTAGGGTTTGAAAGCTTAGAGGAAGAAAGGTAAAATTCTTATTCTAAACTTAAATATGAGGAAATCATGTACATTTGGTAGGTTTTGTTGGGTTTTTATAATAGTCGATGAATCCACAAACATTTAACGGAAAAATCGAAGATTTGGTGGGATTTAAGAAATTAGTTATGGGAAGTTTGGGGATTTTGGGGAAAAATAGTAGAGTATATGGAAATTAGGTATAATGTATGGTAAATGTGATTGAATGTGTGTAGGTATTGAAATTTGGAACCCGAATCGTGGATCGGGCAACGAATCGGTTCTTGGAGCCTGAGGTAAGTGCACTAGACACTTACGATTGTAGTGCTAGCTTTCATTTGGTTAATTATATGATCTAAATGTCTCATTTGTCCATGTGATATTGGAAATATGTTTTTGAACTAATGGTATGTTTGAATTATTCTTGCATCTGAAACTCATGAAAGTTGTATAAGTGATGTTGGAATGTTTTGAATGTGTTGATAAGGGTAAGGTATGGAAATTTATTATGATGAATTGAATGGTTATGAGTACTTACATTTAAGAGTAGGTAAGTTGTGCATTAAGGAAACCTTAATAAAGTTGTATAAGTGTGAAGTATAAGTAAATGTGGAATGTTCATATGTTCATTAAGGAAACCTTAATAAAATTGAATGGTGACATGATCATAAGTATGTTAAAATGGTTTAGTGGCATGTTTTGTGCATTGTTCTTGATGATGACATTGTGTTGCTAAGGCATTTAGAAATGTGTTACATTTCATTCACTCGTGTCATATGTACATGCGATGAGCATCATTGTGTGTTCATAAAAAAATGGTATTGCCAATCAAGTGAAAGCTCAAAAAATAAGGGGTATTGCCAATTGAGCAAGAGCATAAAATAAATGGGTTATTGCCAATCGAGAGAGAGCTCAACTAAATGGGAATTACCAACCATGAGAGTGGATTCTCTCATGTGCACATTAAAAAAATTAAGACCCGGGTCATGAATCGTGTGATTGCATTTGTATTTTCACGAATTCATTCATCTATAACATTAATGATTATGATTTAATTTTGCATGCTTAAGGCATGAATGAATATACGTGTTATGGTGATTGAATGTGGAAATATGGTAAGAATATGATCTTGAATTGAGTGGTTTGATGTATGTGTACAAATGATGTTTGTTACTTGAATTAGTAACTAATGGATGAATATAAATATGATGATAAGTTGTGTTTATGCGTATGTGATATAGAGATTATGATGATGTGTGTATATGGATGTGTATATTATTGATTTGGAACCTTGATGAAGTGTTTTTAGGTATATAAATCTTAACTGTTACGAATGTTGGGTTGAAGGATGTCTAAGTGATTAGCAAGTTGTTTTATTATGCTAAGTGTTGTATGAAATATGTATTTATGCAAGAGGACTTAAAATATGGGCAGAATGGTTCTGACTTCCATTAATGTACGTTATTGTGGGAAATAACGTACGTTAGAGAAGCAACCTACGTTATTTTATGCGTGACATACGTTATTCATAGATTGAAAAGAGTGGAAGCATAACTTACATTACGTAGGGTTAAACGTACGTTACATAGGGTTAAACATACGTTATGTTTGCCCAGATGCCTAGTTTTGGCCCGAATAACATACTAATGCATATCTAAAGTACACTAATGTTCTAGGATGAATTCCTTAGCAAATAAAACACTTAAACGATTTTATTTGACATGGCAACAGTGAGCCATTAGGGAATTTAGGCACGAATGTGGCTTTGTGTTCCACGAGCACACCTGTATTGGCCGAAGGTTCCCATACCCCTTAGTTTAACAACAATAGGGTTTCACTTATTGTGTATTTCTATATACTCACCTTTGTTTTGCTGTTAAATGTGTGCAGAGCGACAATAACTAGTGGTCGAGACAGTGTTTTTGGTGGAGCTAGGAGGTGTGATACAGGCAGATAGGTTGACTCCTAGTGGACTTTTTAGACTTACACATTTTGCATGTAACGCCCCAAAAATACTACAATAATAGTGCGAAATTTTGGCAAAAAAACATCCTGAGATTGCCAGGAACGGCCAAGGGAATGGCCGAGCAGGCTGTTCCCATGGCTGTTCGAACTTCAGAACATTGTGAACGGCCAGGATGGATGGCCATAGGCCATTCACATGGCCATTCGGCCTGCTGACAATCTCAATTAAAATGCGTGTTGTGTAGAAAGGAGAGAGAAAACATATGTGATCAAGCTAACAGCCTCCCAAGCATCCCAAAACCTTCAAATCATAATCAAAAGGTTTCCAATCCTAAATCTACCAAGAAACACTGAAATTTCAACAAAATCACCTCATCAGCCGAGTCCTCTTTCATATTAGGGTTTGGAAGGAAGAAAATTTAAGATGATCTTTCCTTTGGGCTGAAATATGAGTTAAAATATGTGCATTTTATGAGATTTTGTTGGGTTTCTATTGTAGTATACGATTCTATAAAGCGTTAACAGAAAAACATAAGTTTTGGTAGGATTTGAGGAATTAGGGTTTGTGGAAAAATTGGGATTTGTGGGAAGAACAGAAGGGAATGTTAAAGTTTAGTACATTGTATGCTAAATGAAAGAAAATGTGATTGTTTGTATGTAGGTATTGGTTTTAGGAACCCAAATCATAGGTCGGGCGATGAAATTGTGCTTAGAACAAGAGGTAAGTGCATTTGCCACTTACTTTCGGATGCTTTTGTGTATGAATGGTTGATTTTGTATAACTGTTGTGTTGTTTGGTTATGTATGAATTGATTATACGCTTGTGAGATTATGAGATCTGGGATTGTATGGTTGCTTTTAATGTGGGATATGTTGGTTATGCGATGTAATCTTATCTTAACATGTTTCTTGTGTATTGGTTGTGGATTAATATGATTGGGTGGTTTATATGTTGGCTTTCATACCCACATGAATGAAATTGGAATAAAGAGGTGCATGTAATATTTGTTCTTTATGAAAAATGGGAATTGTGCTCATACATATGATGTATGCTAAAGTGTGAAAGAAAGATTGATGTTTGACTTACATTGCACCACGATATTATGGCATTAGCATGAGCATTTTATGTATGTTCATGATGAGGGGCTCGTGGCCAACGTAGTATAAGGGGCCTCATGGCCAACGTAATATAAGGGGCCTCGTGGCCAATGTAGTATAAGGGACCTTATGGCCAATATGCGCAAAGAGAGTGAAGTCTCTCTTATATGAAAATAAGGACCTCGTGGTCAATATGCGCAAAGTGAGTGAAGTCTCTCGGGTTTTGTGAAAAGAGTAGTGAAGGTTAAGTGAAGTCTTCCTCTTATGAATTTTAAGGCTCCAGAGCGGTACATTTGTGTGTGTGCATAAGCATAAGCATTGTTCACATAAGCATAACCATTCTTTGCATTCATTCATGTGATATCATGACTTAATTGGATGTTATTGTGGATTATTGAGATATATGTGGAATCCTAAGAGTATGTGGAATGTGTATAGAAGGGTGTGGATGGTTAAATTTATGTGTTGATAATGGATATGGTTACTTTACTTGCAAATATGTTTGGATTTGAATTAAATGGAAAGTGGCATGTTTATAAGTGAAATAAAATCTGTGTTGCTTGGGAAAAGGATAACTTAATGGTATGCTTGAAATGTTGAATCCGGTTAAGTGTTGTAATGCTATGAATTCTTCCCATCAGGTGTGAACGGCAAAGGGAACGGCCAAGCTGGCCGTTTCCCATAGCCGTTCCCTTTGTATATTTTGCCAGGGAGGGTGAACGGCTAAGCTAGCCATTCCCCTTGGTCGTTCCCCTGTGCAGAGTGTTGAATCATGATTGTTGTGAAACGTCTGACCTAGTATGTGTTGTTTCTCGATTAATAGACTTAATATAGTAAATTTGTGTGGAGGTTAGGCCGCAAAGGCCAAAGGTTCCAATGCGCATTCATCATAACTGTTTTAGGGATTCACTTACTGAGTATTCTTTATACTAACCCTTGTTTTGCTGTGTATATATGTGCAGAGCGACAGTAGCTAGTGCTGGGACACTCTTTTGGGTAGAGCTAGGACGTGTGATATTCGTAGAGAGGTTGGCTCCTATAGGACTTTTGGAAAACTCATACTTTTGCGTTTTGTACATCTATACCTCACATAGTATAGATTATTGGCACATGCATTATTTTAAACCAAACCATTCCCTTCCGCATGTTTTTATAACTGATTGTATTTTTGCAAATAGTGGTCGGGTTCAATGAAATACATGCATGCCATTCTTATATATATAAATGTTTCGATTTGAATTGTGTTGTTACCTAAAAAGAAAAAAAATTGGTGCGAAAATAAAGATTAAGGGAAAATGAACTTTGCAAGATGGGGTTCACATTGCATTTTGTACATCTATGCATCTCATAGTATAGGTTTAGGGCTCGTGCATTGTTTTAAACCAAAACCATTCACTTCTTGATATTTTATACTTGATTTGTATTTTGGCCAGATTTAATGAAATGCATGCATGCCATTCTTTATATATTTTCCTTTGAAGGATTTTGGTTGTAAAAAAATGGTGCAAAAATCATAGTTATTTCAAAAATGAAGTTAACGAATTTCGGATTCACATGAGATCTAAGTGTTCTCTTTAGCAATTGTTTTTAATCTCTCAGATTTTTATTATTGTTAATTTAATTTTTAGTTTAATTAATAATTTAGTGCTTTAATTTATTTTCACTCGATTTGATAGGCTAAATAATAGTTAATAGTGAGTAGCTAGTAATCTGTCTCTGTAAGGATTGACACTTGGGGCACTTAAAGCCAATTACTGCACCGATAGGTACACTTGTCCGTTGGTAACGTAAGGTAGACGAAGATCAAGTTTTTGGCATCGTTACCAGGGATAGATATTAGTTAAAAGTAGGCATTATTAATTTAGACATTTTCATTTTTATATTTATTTTTGTTTTCTTTTTTTGTTTAATTTTTTATTTTCAATTATGTTTTGTTCTTGTTATTTTTATTGTTCACTTTCTTTACCCAGAACTGCGTTGAGTCATGTTTTACTTCCCTACAGATAATAGAAGAAGGATTAGATACGAGAATAGTAATGACATAAGAGAATCTGCAATTGCCGGCAAATTAAATTGTTTAGCAGAACCCAGTTTTTCAGCCATAAGTCAGATTATGCTATACTAAGTTTAAATGCAGTAGAATCTAGCATTGTTCGTCCTACAACAGCTGCAAATAACTTTGACATCAAGCCTAATTTGATACAGATGCTGCAGCAGAATGTACAATTTGACAGATTACAGGATGAGGACCCAAACAGACACATAACAAGTTTCCTTAAGATCTGTGATATGTTCAACTTGAATGGAGTAACCGATGATGTTATTACGCTAAGTTTGTTTCCATTCACATTATGAGGCAAAGCTAAGTTATGGCTATAGTCACTTCTTAGATAGTCCATCACAAAATGGGACGAGTTGGCAGAAATGTTTCGGAAAAAAATATTTTTTGCCAACATAGACTGCAAAGATGTGAAATGATATTTCCTCATTTATTCAATAAGACAGAGAATCGCTACACGTACAAACTTTTTATTGTGGCTTAAATATGAGTACCAAACATATGATTGATGTAGGGGCAGGAGGAACACTCAATAACTAAACACTAGAAGCCATACAGGAATTGATTGAGGAGATGGCTATGAACAATTATCAATGGTATTCTTCTAAGTCGTCTAAACCTGCCGGGTTATGAGATGTAGATGGAGTGATAGCTTTGGAAGTCCAAGTTGAGCTATTGGGAAAAAGATTGATGGATTGTTAGTAAAGAACCAAGTTAATCAGGTATCCCGATGTAAGATATGTGGAGGAGGTCACACTAGTAAAGACTGAGTGAAAACTGTTAGCTATATACTGAACAACAATTAGTGAATATAGAATAACCCATATAGTAATACTTACAACCAAAGATGGATTAGTCATCGTTATTTTTCTTGGGGTTGCCAGAACCAAAATTGTCTTACTCAACCACCCGAATTTCAACAGCAATAGTCGGGAGGAAAAAACTCAAAAGTAGAAGAATTACTGACGAAGTTTGTGCAAGTCTCAGAAATAAGATTTACTCAATCAGAGAATAAGGCTAAGAATCAGTCAGCGACAATACGCAATTTAAAGAATAAATTTGGGCACTTGGAAAAACTAATGTCAGAATATGCACAAGGTTCCTTACTGAGTAACACTGAAGTCAACTCACGTGGATAGGTCAATGCAGTAATTGTGCAAGAGGTTATTAATAATGAACAGAAAGATAGAGCATGAGAACCAAGTCAAAAACATCCAATAAACTAGTGTTGGTCAGAGAATATAAGCCTCACATTCCCTACCCAGTTAGGCCTAGGTAGTGGAATGAGATTGAGAAAGCACAAGATAAATTATCACTCGAATAACCTACAGTAAAATCTGTGTTGTAGGTACCAGAATAAGTAAAAATAAATTTGGACAAGCCAATAAGTGAGAGCAAGTTGGAAGAGCTCAACAATGAGAATTTAAAAGAAGACAACTCTCAGATTATTTACAGTAAATTACCAGAAAAGCTGAAAGATCTAGGTAATTTTTATATTCCTTGTATTATTGGTAATTTAACTATTGAAAAGGCTCTTGCAAATTTAAGAGCTGAGGTAAATTTAATTCCATATTCGTTGTTTAAGTGCCTACACTTTGGAGAGTTTTAGTTGACAAAACAGACACTACAATTGGCAGACAAGTCAGTTATACACCCACTTGGAATTGTCAAAGACAAAATAGTTAAGGTTGGTGATTTTATTTACAGAATTGATTTTGTCATAATTGATATACGTGAGGATGAGAAAGTGCCTTTAATTCTTGGTAGACCAGTTTTTGCTACAGCAAGAACACTTATTGATGTTAGTGACAGTAAGCTTATTTGAGAATGGAGAACAAAAAAAAGTTCCATATAATTTTACTGTCAAAAGAGGGACTGTTGAGATTAATAAAAATACGTGTTTTAATGTTAATACAGTCAAACTTTTTGTGCTAGATTTTATGCAGGATAATTATTACAATGACAATCTCCATTATCAAATATGATAAAATTGGTTAGAACTAAAGAGGGTAACGTCAACAGTAACTAGTCAAAATTACAAAGACCATGAGGGGTCCGCAAGAACGAGATAGAACCACCAGACATCAAGCTCTAAAAAAAGAATAGAAAAACATCACTTTGGTACGCAAAAGTAAATTAGGATCGAGGGTGAGACGGATGGTAATTTGACCA
>CANYCX011166926.1:0-34028 GCA_948193385.1 Breynia disticha f. nivosa
TATACACTTGGTTTTGTCTATTTTATACTTTATTACATTAATTTAAAATGAGGATAGTTGTCCATTTTGGTACGTGTTATTTACAGGGTTTCAAAACTCACAGTTACGCCATGCCATATTCAATATTGGCAGGAAGTTAAATTTTTAGGAAACGAAAAGTACGCCGCCTCGGATTATTGACTCCAGCATCAGACTAAGGTGGACGGTGTATCGAGATTTTTCTCTCTCCTTATTTTGTGTATTTGGAAATGTATTTTAATTTACTAAATGTGTGATTTATTTATGAAGGATGACTGTATTTAAATTTTATATATACGTGTGGATGTGTATGATATTTTTCGGAAACTATTTTTCAAACTTTGATGTTCAAGATTTAATTGTTATTTGAAAGTAAAATAGAAATAATTTCTAATGTAATAACTAAACTTTGGGCGTCACAAGCTTCCCACTCTTGTACTGCCTTTATCTTACTAGGATCAGGTTTCACTCCCTCTGTTGAGATCACGTGTCCTAGAAAAATAACCTCTGACATCCATAAGTCACACTTGCTGAATTTAGCATAAAGCTCTTTTTCTTTTAGCAACTCAAGCACAATCCTCAAATGTCGCCATTGCTCCTCTATATCTCACAAATACACCAGAATATCATCAATGAACACCACAACAAACTGATCTAAATAATGCTGGAATACCTTATTCATCAATGCCATGAAATTTACTAGTGCATTCGCCAACCCAAATGGCATAACTATGAACTCAAAATACTCGTAACGAGTCCTGAAAGCTGTTTTCTCAATTGAATTATCCTCAACCCTCAACTGCCAATAACCCGATCTCAAGTCAATTTTAGAGAACACTGTAGCTCATACAGATGATTTATCAAGTCGTCTATTGATGGCAATGAATACTTGTTCTTCATAGTCACCTTGTTCAATTGACGATAATCAATGGACAACCGCATACTGCCGTCCTTCTTACGCACTAATATGACAGGTGCTCCCCAAGGTCATACGTTGGTCGTATAAACCTTTTATCCAACAGCTCCTTTAGCTGTCTTTTCAACTCCTACAACTCAACAGCTGCCATCTTGTACGGTGCAATAGATATCGGTGCTGTGCTTGGTATCATCTCTATCCTGAAATCAGCCACTCACTATGGTGGTAGTCTAAGTAACTCGTCTAGAAATACCTCAGGATAGTCTCTAAAAACCTGTATATCTCGTACCTATAACTTCGTTGATTAACATCAATCACTGATGCTAAAAAGGCATCATAGCCCTCTCGAATCCATCTCGCAGCTATAATTGCTGAAATCAAGAGGGAAGGAATAACCATCCTCTCGCCACCAATAATACCCGTCTCTCATTATCAACCTTAATGACAACCTCTTTCTAGTAGCAGTTGACTGTAGTTTGATTCTTGGATAGCCAATCCATCTCTATGATGATACCAAACTCAGCTATGCGTAAAACAATTAAATCAGCCATACACGTTGACTCCCCTATCCTTAACTCAAAGTGTCACAAAATATGTCGTACTATCATAATACTATCAACAGGTATAGATACAACAACTATATGCCCCAGCTACTCAATATTACCCCCTATCTGCTCTACAACACTCTTACTAATAAAAGAAAAGTTAGAACCCTGATCAATCGGTACTAAAGTATGATAGGTAAAAATAGAAATAGTACCAATGATGACATCCAGATCCTCTACAGCCACATCTTGGGCCATATCATACACTCTAGTATGTGGTGCTGACCCTGCAGGTGCTCTGGAATCGACAGTTATACCCATTGTACCTGTTCCACTAGCTCGACCCCTGGAGACTGATCCTCCTTTAGAAGTAGACCCTAAACCATGTCCACTTCTACCTCTGCCTCTGCCACAGCCACTGCCACTAGCTGCAGTAGTACAAGCCTCTCTCGCACTACTCTGTCTAGTCACACTACCTCTCTGAGACCCCTCTCTCTGTGGACAATCACTGGCAAAATGTCCTGGTTGATAACATCTGTAACATAACTGTCTCGTGTCCCCATCGATATAAGAACATGTATCCCTGCTCGGATAAGTAGGAGGTCTGGTGGAATCACTCTTCCCACCTCTTACTCCTCACCTTAACTGTCTACTAACATTACCACTTGACTCTCGCGGTGGTCTCAAATTTGACTTCTTCTTCTTCTGCGACTGCTGAGAACTAGTACCTGACATCCTTTATCGCTTTACTTCTTTTTCTGTTTAGTTTCTTATCACCCTCTGTCTCTAACTCCTCTGCCCTGATGTCAGTCTCAATGAGAAGCTCATATGTCGGTAGTTTCATTGCAATTCTGTTGCGAATAACATACATCAGACCTCTCTCAAATCTGTCTCTCCTCTTTTGGTCAGTATCAACATCCTCTAGAGCGTTTGAGATAAAGAAGTGAACTCTGCCTCATACTCAGTAACTGTCCTGTCTCACTACTTCAACTCCAGAAATTCTATCTTTTTCTTCGTCAGATACAATTGAGGAGTGTACTTATCAATAAATTTCTTCAGAAAGTCATCTAGATCAACACAAGATGATCTTTCTGACTGTCAGGAACCATCTCCCACTAGTTCCAGGATGCGTTTTCTAACAACGAAGTCATATACCTCAACTTCTGCTCTAGATTACACTATAATTGATTGAGAATTCTCTCAGTCTGTCTCAACCAGTCTTCAGCCTCAACCGGCTTTATAGTACCCTCAAATACCTTTGGCCCCTGCTTTTCCACCTCTATGAAATTTTTATCAATGTTCAAGTTTGATTTACTCCCTAAACCTTTCTCATTTTGCATCATCTCCCAGAATGGTGCGTATATAGGGTCATACAGAGGAATAGGCATCGTAGGTGGTACTAGCTACTCTGGAGGTACTAGGGATACTGGTACAGACCCCTGTCCTTCGACTAAATCTCTAGACTCGATTGTGTGATTAGGCGATACATCTCTAAGCTTCATCTATTTGAAAATCAATTTCAAACTTTTTCAGTTTTTCAAATCGACACACAGGATTTTCCAATTTATTGGCACAGTTCGTAGAGAATTTAATCCCTGCACTGATAACGCTAAATGTGAAGCTCAAAATTTTTAAAAATAATAACCCGATTTTTACCCATTTTCAATATTATATCATAATATATGATAAGAGATGAGAGAGAACATTAAAATATTATATAAAAGCCTCGGGACTGAATTCAGTCTAAACACACATTCAAAAGTTGTAAAGAGTTTGGAAAACAAACCAAACTATATATACAATATATGCACAATGTATGTACAAAACATGTGAAAAACTGAAAACTCAAAGCCAAACCTCTCGTCAAAATTGCAATCTGCCTCTGATCAACACAATTCCAATCCAAATGCAGCAACGTACGATCTGCACAACATCATTCAAGAGGGTGAGTATACAAATATACTCAGTTAGTGGAAATCAGAATATTGAATAAATGAGGTGTAGGGGAACAGTACGAGGTCGTGCTGGATGAACATAGGGCGTGCTCATATCAACTTCCCAGTTGACACGTTGTGCCACTTTTAACATGAGCATGCGCGATCAACATAATTCCAAGTAACATGATCGTACCATCTTTAAGCACGAGTGATTGCTCATAATCTATCCCAAATTGGCCCAGCAAGACTGTACCGTTCATATTCTATTTTTTCTTTCATTGAGTATTAGTTAAGAGCATTGCTTTAAACACATTTCCAGTGTTTCACATGTACAATTTGTACACTTACATAACAATCAAACTCATCATAAGATTTAAATCAAAGAAAGCACATAAATACTTAATAAACCGTATCAACTCAACACACATGAAGTCTTATCATGTAAAAGCATTCATAAATCAATAAGCAAGAATCAAACAAGCTACAATGAATGCCAATCTCAGATGTGTGCATATGAATGACATCCAACACATACAATAATGTCAAATGCCTGGGGCTTACATCTATTTTAGTCATTAGCATCTCACTGGCATTGAGAATCTCTCTCGGCATCACAAATCTCAAGCGGAATATCATCAGCATCTCACCGGCATCGAGAATCTCTCTCAGCATTGCAAATCTCACGCAGAATATCATTGGCCCAGTGTCACATAAACATGCAACACAAATGAATAAATAATGCATTCAAATGGCCAAACAATCTCAAGTATGCTCAATCACAAGCAACTCACATGATCACAAATAGCTCACATGCTCAACATAATCAATAAGCAAATAAGCAATCACACATGCTTTCATATGCTTATTATCAGCAAGATATCAACATGGTATCAATGAGCATACTAACATATCAACAATATATCAACATGGTATCAATGAGCATACTAACACAATCCATATATCACATATGAATCAACAAGACAATATCAACATCCTCGTAACACATATCGTTCTCAAGAATCATTATTCAAGCTTAAAGTTCATTAGAATATACTAATAATTATTTCTTCTTTACTTTCATTCTTCAATAAGTGTCTTATGATCATTTAGATTCTTACAAATACATAAATAAACATAAGAACACTTATAAGAGTCGCTAGTATAAGAAAACACTTACACGTAAGCATAACCCACTTACCTCGATTTATGTGCAATGTCGTACCGTTTGTACCGCTCTAAAACTGACTAAATTATGGTCCAAATCATCTAGATCCTCCTAGACAAGGAAAAAACAATATAGGAATTGGTAATCTCTCATTCATTCACTTAAATCCATTCCTAAAACATCAACCAACCCTCTGTCAATTCCCAACAGATGTTCCAGTAACTAAACTCAAAACTTAAACTTCAAACAAGTCTATTCATCTAGCCCAATATACATCTTGGACAAAGGAAGAAAAATTCTTACCTTAGATGACTTTTTGCTTGATTATTGCAAGAATTTGATGGTTTTCTTGCTGAAATTAGTGCCTGGAATGATTCTCTACATTTCACCTGCCAGCTTATCTCTATTTGTTCTGTTTGTAAAATGAATAAATGAGCAACCCAATACTGTTTAATCAATCCCAGTCAACACGACCTCAAACAAGGGTCGTGCCATGAAATCTCAGCACATGCTTCTATTTAGTTATGCCCGAGCTCGTTTTGTAATAAATTCAACACGAGAGTGTGCTGAATTTCCAAGATGAGCACGACGTGGTGCTGATCATCCCTCATGAGCACGAGGGCTTGCTCATAGCCCGTGCTGTCTGCTAATTTCCAAATTTCTTTCTAAATCTCTCCAATTCGATCCGAATTAAAGTTATTTTTAATATATTTTAAATCCTACAAATTTTCCAGGATGTTACATCAAGTATGGAATTTCTTGAAGACTGAGTATGAAGGTGATGGAAGGATGAAAGTTATGAAAGTTCTTAACTTGATTAGAGAATTTAAGATGCAGAAAATGAAAGAATCAGAGAGAATTAAAGAGTATGCAGACAAATTACTTGGCATTGCCAACAAAGTAAGATTACTTGGCTCTGAATTTTTTAATTTTAGATTAGTTCAGAAAATGGTTGTTACTATTCCTGAGAGGTTTGAAACAACAATTTCCACTTTGGAAAATACTAAAGACCTGTCATGAATTATTCTGGCAGAGTTATTGAATGCGTTGCAGGCTCAGGAACAAAGAAGGCTAATGAGGTCTGAAGGAGTTGTTGAAGGAGCATTACCAGCAAAGATTCAAACAACACAAAGAAGTAAAGTTGAGTATCCCCTAGCAAACACTATGGAAAAAAGGGCCATCCACCTTTCAAATGTTGGCGAAGACATGCTGTTCAATGTACTAAGTGTCTACGAATGGAACATGATCAAAAAATTGCAAGAGCAACATTTAACCAAACAATGTGACTCAAGTTAACTTTTAGAAAAATTTTGCTCAAATTGCAGACCAACAAGAAGAAGAAGAGCAACTCTTTGTAGCAATATATTTTGCAATCATCAGCTCAAACAAAAAGTTGCTTATAGACAGTGGTTGCACCAACCACATGACATATGATCTGGATGTTTTCAAAGAGTTGGATGCATCAGTAAACTCCAAGGTGAGAACTGGCAATGACGAACACATTGCGATTAAAGGAAAAGGGACTGTGGCCATTAAGAGTTTCTCAGGTATAAAAATTATCAAAGATGTATTATTTGTTCCTGAGATTAACTAAAATTTACTAAGTTTTGGGCAGCTAATTGAGAAAGGATTTAAGGTTGTCTTTGAAGACAACAAATGCTAGATAAAAGATGTAATTGCTGCAGAAGTGTTCAATGTCAAAATGAAAGGAAAGAGTTTTTCATTAGATCCATTGCAGGATGAGCAAGCTGTCTTCTCAACAGTTTCTAACATGACCGAAATTTAGCACCGAAGATTGGGACATTTTCACCATGCTACAGTACTAAATTTACAAAGGAAAGAGCTTGCTTAAGGCTTATCTCAGTTGGAATCAGAATTGCAAGGCTTCTAGACTTGTCAATTTGGCAAGCAAGTAAGACTCCCATTTTAAAATTCATCTTGGAGAGCCACATAAAAGTGGCAACTTATACACACTGATCTTACAGGACCTCAAAAAACTCCTTCTTTAATGGGAGCAAATATTACATTATATTTATTGATGATTTCTCCCATATGTGCTGGATTTATTTTCTCAGATTTAAATCTAAAGTTACAAATTTTTTTTGGAAATTCAAGCAATAGATTAAGAATCAAAGTAGCCGCACCATTCAAATGTTGAGGTCTGACAATGGGAAGGAGTACACTTCAAATAAACTCATTCAATTTTGTGATGATGCCAACATCAAGCATCAGTTAACTGCCCCATATACTCCACAACAAAATGGAGTCAGTGAAAGGAAGAACATAACTATTTTTGAGATGGCAAGACACATGATGCATGAAAAAAATTTACCAAAGGAGTTTTGGGCTTAAGAAGCAAGTACTGCAGTATTCTTATTGAATAGACTGCCAATAAAACTAGTAAATGGGAAGACACCATTTGAGGCATGGTATGGATTCAAACCAAATTGAAAAAATCTAAAAATATTTGGTTGTTTGTTCTTTACTCATATGCCAAAATTAAAAGAGACAAACTTGACAAGAAAGCTGAAGTTGGCATCTTCTTTGGCTACATCACTTCTCTAAATATTTTAGAGTCTTTCAACCTCAAACTAAAAAAGATTCTAGTGAGCAGAGATGTGGTATTTATGGAAGATGAAAAGTGGGAGTGGTGTCAAGAAAAGCTCCAACCAATTTCCAAACTAAATGCAGAAGATGTTAATGACCATCTTGTAAGAGGAACCAGATCACTTGCAGACATTTATGAAAGATGTAGTGTAGCTATATTGGAACCAGATGGAGTTTATAAAGCAATGCAAGACAAAAAATGGCTTTTGGCTATCAAAGAGGAGTTGGGCATGATTTAAAAGAACAACACTTGGCAAATTGTACCAAGGCCTACTTATCGAAAAGTTTTTAAAGTTAAATGGGTTTTTAGAACAAAGCTAAATGCAGATGGTTCTATAAACAAGTATAAAGCAAGACTTGTGGTGAAGGGATATGCACAAATCTTTGGTGTGGATTTCTCAAAGAGTTTCGCTCCTATGGCTAGACTTGATACCATTCGATTACTTTTGGCTTTGGCCGCTCATAAAGGCTGGAAAGTATTCCAGTTAGGTGTGAAATCATCCTTTCTAAATGGATTTCTTGAAGAGGAGATTTTTGTAGAACAACCTTAAGGGTTTGTTGCGCAAGATTAAGAAGATAAAGTCTATTTGCTAAAAAAGCTTTATATGGCCTCAAATAGGCTCCAAGAGCCTGTGCAGTTAATGATCATTTGAACAAACGAGGCTTTAAAAAAAATTTAAGTAAAGCTACTCTTCATGTAAGAAGTGAAGGCACTAACATTATTATGGTTTTTATTTATGTTGATGATATCTTAATCATAGGAAACAATCAAAAGTTGATTGATGAGTTTAAGTTTGGAATGCTTAAGGAGTTTGGGATGACAGATTTGGGGCTAATAACCTTTTTTCTAGGTTTAGAACTAAAGCAATAGAGGAATGAAATTTTTATCAACTAATAAGAATATGTCATAGAGATTTTGAAAAAGTTTCAAATGGAGAGTTGTAAGGGTATGGAAACTCCTTTGCAAACAAAAGAAAAGTTTTGCAAAGATGATGCAGCTGTCAAAGTCGAGGAAAATCTGTATAGAAACTTGATAGGCTGTCTAATGTACCTTACAACTTCTCATCATGATATTGTGCACGCTATAAGTTTGCTTTACAGATTTATGCATTGTGCAAGTGAAAATCACATGATAACTGCAAAGAGAATTCTTAGATTTGTCTAAAGAACTGTGGATCATGGAATCAAATATGATAGTGTGACCCCTAAATTCAACTACCACTTATTTTTGTATACACTTACCTCTCACGTGGTACTCGAACTTGGAAATCAAAAGTTGCGGAAAGTAGTTGGAAATAAGACAGTTTAATAAAGCCTATTTATGCACATAAAATTTTAAAAATATACACATTTCATTGAACAAATAAAACTACATATAAGATTTGAGGATATGGGGATATTTCCAAAAATGTAATGTTTACAAAATCAGTAGGGTTATACAAGAAAAGAACTCCATTCGACCTCATTTCAAATATAACCCGTCAAAATGAATGTATGCACTATAAATGTTCAATACAATGTACGACATATGTTTACAGTTAAACTTCAGTGCACGACCCACATTGGTTCTCCGGTTCTTCTTGTATTAGTTGGCAAGAGAAAAACAACTACCACCCCTCCTTCGTATCCCCTCAAGTCCCTACCAATATGGCAGGCATAAAACGCGTGAGTCATGAAACTCAATAAGCAAAACTACCAACATGGACAACTTCCCACACGGTTTTGCATTCATATAAATTTATATGTTTTATACAATATTGATAATCTTCACATTTAATTGTTAATCAGTCAAGTTGCTACATAAGCATTTAATCCATTTCATTCATCCACTTAATATCCCTTCTTTCTCATTCATATAAATTGACAAGTGAAGTGAATGAGTATGTGTCTACTTCATACTGAGTCAATTATGGAAATCATTCGCCACTCACACAATAAGGAATTAAGTCTGCCAGTGACAAGAGAATAGTTTAAGGAATGACTAGCTCAAACCGTTCTACCTTTTCGTCTGGACAGAGCACTCAAATGGTTTGGAGAACGGTTTGGCTAACCTATTTCCCAACCCGTTCCACATTTTGGGCAAGTCAGTAGTCCCAAACGGCTTGGGGAACGATTTAGGGAAAACTATTTCCCAGCCCGTTTCATGATTCAGACAAATTAGAAATGCCAAATGGTTTGGGGGATAGTTTAGGGCAAACCGTTTCCCAGCCCGTTTAATGCTTCTTGAAACACTAATTGAATAGAATGGCTTGTGGAACGGCTGGTTTGCCCGGTCTGCAGCCCGTTTTGCTTCCTTATTTTTTGAAATCAATAGTTTAACACTTAGCAGTTCACATACCAAAACTATCCAGATTATGATTCACATTTCATAAATAAGCCTTAGCATTCACAACTCAATTCTCAACACATTTTACAAATCCATAGCCAAACACGAAACATGGAATCAATACACTTCATTCATCTGCATTTCGTCTTTCCAATAATCATCATCCAATCACATTACAACATTTTCATTTGCTATCACACAAATAAGCACATTATATGCACGTGAATGAATGAGTATGCGTCCCATCTAATGTATTCCTTAACATGATCACCCATGATCCCAATTTCAGTTTTTCATTTGCATCCTTGTGCCCATCATATTGACGTTTGCAAATGGACCTCGTCGGCCAGGAGTATCGGTTCTAAAAAATGGATCAATATAATTTGCACACTTATACGCCATATTTTTGGCTCACTCGTACACACTTATGTGTCCCGAGCATTTTACCATTTGTTCCCCGGTGTAGCATTTTATAGATACTACCCGCAATTCGCTCCCAAGAGCCATAACCACTACCTCATTTTGCTCACTAAGAGCCCCATTATCTCTTGCTCACTAAGAGCTCATTATTTCATTATATTTGCCCACCCGTGAGCCCAATGCATGAATGTTATGTGCACGTGTCATAGAATCAATCATGCGCCCATAAACCAATCCATGCCATAACATAACAATTCAAGATCTAATTACAACCATTAACCAACATCAACTAACAACACAATCATCATTCATTCCAAGTATCTCCAATATATGCATAGCAACTATCATCCAAGGGCTCACCATAAAGTCATTTAATTCATGCATAATATCATTCACACTTAAGCAACATAATCACTTATTCCTTGAAACCAATTATACAAGCACAATTCATGATCACACATTCACTTATTCAACAAGCCAAACAATTCACACTTCTCAAGCAAACCATATCAAATCAAGCAACAATTTCCAATCAAACCACAATCCCACACTCAATAACATACATACAAAGGAAAGTTGTGCTCATGTTACTTAGCTCTCAAACGCACCTAGTGGCCTACTTGGGAACCTCCCTCGCCTCGATTCGAATTCCCTATTTTGAAATTATAAATTTACATCAACTTTATATTCACATATATTTATGTAAAATGAATGAACAATGCCTAAAATGTGCATATAATACATTATATTTATTTCTCTCTCCCATTGTCTCTCTATCTTTTCTCAACTTCTTCATTAATGTCATACTTACCACCACTATTCTTACTTTCCTTCATACCCAATGTGAAGCTCAAATTAGATTCCTAATTATTTCTAATTGATTGAAAAACATGTTTTTTTTCAATTGTATGATGCTCAAAATTTATATACCGATGAAATTTAAATTCAACACATCAAATAAAAATACATTGGTACTATGTAAAATGATTTATACAAAATCATTTACAAGTCAAATCCATTTTTCCCAAATGTGCTTTACTGACCTCGCTCGTGGAAATCCTCATGAACCTGCACAACATTCAGCAACAACCAATGGTGAGTATATAAAAATACTCAGTAAGTGAACCCTAGCGTATTAAGCTGAGGTGCAGAGGAACCTTCGGCCAATACGGGCGTGCTCGTGGAACACGAAGCCGTATTTGCGCTTAAATTCCCTAATGGCTCGCTGTTGCCATGTCACACACAATTTTATAACTTCTCACAATCCAAAACATTTATTATATAGTCATCCAAAATACCATACTCATACGCAACCCATTCGACACGCTCATACCTGATCCGTATCATATAGATTTATAAGCATAAATCACATTTCCCCTTTTTTATCTTTTCATATAATCCATACAATATTGATAAACTTTATGTGTCAACATTAATCAATCAAGTCACTACACAATCATTCAAACAATCGTACATATCCATTTAAAAATTCCACATTCTTACTTATTTAATTTGACAATTTGTATACATATGCCTAGATGAAAATTTTCAAATCACGTTAGTGAATTTAATGAATTTCAAATGAAGATACAAATAGGATTAAATAACCCAATTTAGAAAACATTTCAGCTCACAATTTGAGTCAAGAACGTGACTCAAGATAGTCACGAATGTGACACGTTATTTCAGTCAAATATTGGACAGATTGCCACTCACGAACGTGACCGAGAAGAGTCACGAACGTGACTAGTTGGCAGCCCAATTATTCCATTCCGTTCAGATCACCAGTCATGAACATGACTGAGAAGAGTCACAAACGTGAATGGGTGGCAGCCAATTTGTTCATTTCATAATGGTAGTCACAAACGTGACTGAGGAGAGTCACGAACGTGACTGGTTGACAACCCATCCACTTAGCATTCATACACACCAAACTCAATACATAATCATTCTTTCACAACCAACCTCAATAACACTACACATTTTACTTTTAACCATTTAAAAATCATTAACCATTTCATAACCAACAACAAGCATATTAATCGAAATTTCCACATATCCATACTACGCATAACATGGCATCAATCAACTCTTTTCATCATCATATCATTCATTCTCTTTCAAAATATCCCTCATCATAAGCATATAACAAGCACACTCAACACTTATCTTAATTCAAGCCATATTCTCAACAACACACGATTCATCCAAGCAAAGATATAAAATCAAGATGCTGTAAAACATCATTCCAAACGTAACTTTCAATGCCATTTAATCCACACATCTTAAATAACAATTCCTAACTACCACATTTTCACAATCAAGTCATGCAACATCCAATTAAACATTCAAGCTAAACCACATTTCTTCAACTCATTCACATAAACTCACAAGAACCAAGCATTTCCAATCCAAATGCCAAATTCAATTCATAACGTCATATTCAAGTGTAACATCAATACTTAAGCATTTCACACATTTTCTAAGCAAGCTTACCCAATATCATACTCAACTGACATTCTTAACCATTTATACATTCATTTCATATACAATCATAGTAAGACATTTCACACATGATCAAATCATCATATCCATAACTAAATCATAATCATATGTATCATTACATTTTATTCATCATCATGTCCATAACCAAACATGAATATGGCGTCAATACACCTCATGCCTCATCGCATCATCTTTCCAATAATCATCCTCATAATCACAAAACTGCATTTTCATTTGCTATCACATAAATAAGCACATTATATGCAACATGATGAATAAGAATGCATGCCATCATATGCATCATTACATTCTATTTCATTTGCTGATTTTACTGAACACATTTAACCTTAAAAACCAAGTCTTGTGGTTAGTATTTACTATTTTCTTGCTGGATTTTTGGAAGCCATTTTCTTAGTAATGGTTCCTGATATTTTGCAGATTGTTGCTAGTGTTTCCTCATTTTTCTCATGTTTCTATTGTTGAGTTTCTATTTAAACAAGTTTGACAGCTGAATAAAAAATAAGTTCTTTACACATATTCTCTATCTTCTATAGTTTTCCAGCAAGAAGGAAGAACTTACTTATAGCAATGGAGCATCGAGTGGCGATCAAAAAAGGGTTTCCTTCAACTGGTAGAAGTGTCAAAAGAAGTGTGAAGGAGGAAAGTTTGAGATAAAAACCTTGAGAAGAGGTTGGCCACAACGACGATCGACAGGGACGAAGTGGCACTGGAGGAAAGCGTACGACAATAGGGACTTTCAAATGCCTCAACGCATGTGCTCCTCTTGGGAATGGAAGAAAGGTGGCGTAGAGAGAAAGAAAACATTTAGTGGGTGTATAGTTCTTGTTGGGTGACATCGGCGATGGGTTGGACAGATCATCTGAGGAGGTGTTGGTTGTCGTAAGGATCAAGTGAGGGATGAACATGAAAGAGGTAGGGAATTGTGTTGAGGGTGTTGTGAGATTGAATTTGGATAAAGATGGGGAATAGTTAAGAGATTAATTGTAGATGTATGCGCTCCCTCTTATGGACTGGGTTCAATATTGAAAAGAAAGCCTCGATTGAATTGGGATTGGCCACCTCCTATGCATCGACATGTTTTTGCAATTTAAGAATATCAATACCCATGTCGTGAACGTAGTTTAAAAGCCCGTTGTCGATAGCATTTTTATATATGCGGAGAAGGTCGGCCCAATTTATGCTAGATGGTAATTTTAGGAATTCCTCGAAGTAAAAGAGGTAATCATGTTTCCTGAATTTGATTTTCATGGTTTTGTGTGGGCTAACACCATCCAAGATTAAATATTTAAGCTTTGTGGTGTTGAGGGCAATTGTTTACACAAAAATAATTTTGGTCTATAGGTCGAATTAATTAAATAGGTCTAATCATTAGTATATAGTTTTAGACCCATCTTAGTAATTAAGGTAGATAATATTATGAGAATTAAAGCAATAGAAAAGGTAGCAAATCAAATAAAATGAGAATATTTGATTCGCTATTAAAGGAAATAAAGATCCTCTGCCGATCAGGGGAATTTTTGATCTGTTGCCTAGAAAAGAGATGCCTATAAATATAGGAGTACTCAAGCTTAGACACACGCACTTCTGACTACAAAAAAACTTTATTTTCATGTTGCTTTTGTAACCTTGTGGCTGTATTATTTGCGTACTTTTAGCATTTTGTTAGCTTTAATTTTGGTTCTTTTTTAACTTTTCTATTTGACGATTTGGTTACCATTGAGTCAAGGACCCTAGGAAAAAGAGTGTCATTATTTTTTAATTTGCAATTATTTGATTTTTGAATTCCTTACACTTCTATTTTAGTTTGGAAAAGATTAAAATTTCCTGGCACGCTCACACATTTCATGAAGTTTGATTCTATGCGTTATAGAATTGAATGGACGACGTTTATTCCTTTTCGTAAAAGGGGTGAACAATATACTAATAGGCTTAGATCATAGATGTATTTATATGCTTAGAAGAAATAATGATAAAAGAATTTAAATGATTAAAGAATAAAAGAATACAAAATAGATTGATACTGTATGTATACAATAAAAAGAGTAACTAAGGACATATGACTACTTGTCATGGATCTAGAGTTAAGAGATCTTTGGATCATATAGATTATCAAAGTTTAAAAGATTCTAGAGAGACCTAAGAACCAATGAAATGACCTAGATGTTTAGAGAATGACTTATAAGTCTAGAGGATGACCTATAGGTCTAGAGATTGACATACAGGTCTACAGAAAGACCTATGTGTCTAGAGCATTAAAAGAAAGTCCCGAGCAAGATTCAGGCAAGGATAGTCACTATAAGAAAATGAATAAAAGAGCATAATATGATATATGGATATGTGAGATGTTTTTATCTTGAAGTATGTTAAAAATGATGTTATTGGTATATTAATCATTAGAGTATAAGGTAGGTAATTGAATAAAGAGAATTACATAAAATATACAAAAGATAAAGGACAAAGAAAAAAGAGAGGTAGAGAATTGAAAAGAGAGTAATAATACATGATTGAGGAAGATAGAGAAATCAGTTAGATACTAAATTGTAAAAATTTGATTAAAAGAGTTAAAATATATATAGAATTGAATATATTCATTAAAGATCATAATCAAAATTAAAAGTATACTTACAGAGTTGACAACTCATTAAATTGCTTTTGGTTTTAGGTGAAACTATAGATAAGGAACATAACTAGCTGAAGCTTCGATGATTCCTCTCTCCTACTTCAAATTTTGTTAAAGTTTTAACATATAGGTAAAACATTCTTCATATGATATTTTTATGATTTAATGGTTGCAAAAATGTTACTAAAGTGGTTATTAAATTAGTTTTTATGATTGTGAAGATAATTAATAAATTTTTTTAAATAGATTGATTAAATAGAGATATAATAGTGTAAATAATGTGTGCATATAAATAATAACATATAATTAAAGCATAGTATAAGATGTTTTAATTTGGTATCAGAGTAGGGATATGTTCCTAAGGAGCATAAATGAATAGGTATAATCCAAATTACAATGAAAATTCTATGTGTGCATTAAAAGAATGTGTTTGAATATAAGAAATAGAAAGCATAAAGCATATGCATAGTCTACAGAGGATAGAAGAATTCAGTTCAGTGGGCCATTATACAAAGGTATTTAGATAATATAAATTTTGTAAGATTGTTTTAATAAGAAAGTTATTTATATGAGAACATGTTTGTATATTAAGCATGATGATAATATGACGAACATATGGAATAAGAGTAATAGAATTTTATGTTAAGAAGTGATAAGTGTTGATTAAATAAAGATAGTAGAATATTGACATGTGATAGAATTTTATGTTAAGAAGTATACAATGTGGAGAAGAACAAAGAAAAAAAAATTAAAGAGAATGAATAGAATATGAACATAATATATAAAGAACATATGGAATGAGAGTAAAGGTCAAAGGTTATAGAGAGATATAGATATAAATTTAGAATATACAAAATATATGAAGATAAAATATAATGTGATTATTGATTGTTATACTGTTTAAAGATTAGAAGGAATATGTTTAGAGAATTAAAATGATAAACGCAATGAAAAAATAAATTTAATGAAAAATTATTATTTATGAATCATAGAAAGGATAACGTATATTGTAGAACAATCAAAGTATGTAAAGAATATAAAAGTCAATATTATTGAAATGATCACTACAAAGGAAATTATAATAATGATTGCAACTATTGTTGTATACTGTGTTATATGGTTATATAATTGAGCTATAAGTTCAAATGTTAATTAATATAGAGACAAGATGTAATATAAAATTAGTAATGACAAAGGTTATATTTCACATGTTGAACATGTGATAGATATTAATGAAGAAAATTAAATAGAGAGAGTTTATTATAATGTCCTAAAATTTGTAGGAATTAAATTATATGAAAAATAGCTTAAAACAGGATTGAATATGACAAATTTAGGAAATATTCAAAAAATAGAAGTTAACATGAGCTGCGGGACGCCCTCGTGCTCGTGCTAGATGATCAGCATGACATCGTGCTCATACCTTGAAAATAGCATGACCACGTGCTGAATTTATTTGAAATGAGATTGTGCACGACTAAATAGGAACTCATGCTAAGACGCACAACACGAATTGACAGCACGACCCTTCTTACAGATCGTGTCGATTGGGATTTTATAGATGAATCGACTGTTGAACACTGTTATATTCATTTACAGAGAAAACACTGGCTCACCTTCGAAAAGAAACCTAAGATCATCTAAGATGAGTATTTCAGTAAGAAAGACCGTAACGTCTTGTAAGAATCAAAGCCAAGGTTACTAGGGTAAGTGTATTAGTTGATTTTAAACATGTATGAAATTTTATGCTTGTTGTGATTTAGGATTTGAAGGAATAGAAACTAAATTGGTTGTTAATTGGTGATGATTACCTGAAATTAAGTTAATGAACGTTTTATGCCTAGTTTGGTATGCTCATTTGGCTATATGCCTTATATTAGATCTTATGAGATTGAGAATGAAATGAAATCATATGATTGTGTATTGATATAAAAGCATGTTATTGCTTGTTGAGAATACATGAGATTGAGATTGTGGCCATACAAATGCATTTGATTCATTCCATGTTGCATTCATTGTGTGACATTAGCCCGATATCCTAGGCTGGGCCTGAGGATGATTCTAAGTTGGGCTTGATGCTAAACTGGGTTCAATGTCAATGTAGGACTGATGATTTTCTAGATGGACTTTTGATGCCGGTCTGGGACCATAGATAATAAGAAAAGAAAAAGAAAAAGAAAAGAAAAGAAAAGAGAAATGAGAGAGATACCTGGGTCATTTCGCATGTGATTGCATTGACATTCAAATGCACTTGATATGGCATTCATGATTAACATTATTAAGATTTGCTATGTGAATTATGAGTGCTGATTATAAATGCTGATTTGTGAAATGAACATGAGATCTATGCTTATGATATGGTTTGACATATGTGTTTTGGTTCTTGATATGGGAATCATGCAAATAAGTGTAATATGTGTTTTTTGACATGACAACACTATAGTTATGGAAAAAGGATTATGCTAGACATACATAGTTGTCAATAGAACTTGTTTGATGTGAATGGGATCTGAATATGGATATAATGCACCAAAATAGAAGCTCAGCATGCCATCGTGTTGGGACCAATCTGAGCAACATGTCCCGTGCTTATGTATGATCTGGGAAATTTTGACGAGCATGACCTCGTGCTCTAAAGGGCATGCACGACCTATGCTAACTGGGAAATTACAGATGAGACAACCTCGTGTTTATTGAGAACGCCCATGCTAACTGAAGATTTCCCCTGCACTTTATTTAAACACTAAACTGATTATCACTTACTATGTATTTTTAAATACTCACCCCTATTTGATTGTTTGAATGTTGTGCAAATCGTAGGTAGCTACCATTTGGATCGAAGACAGCTGTGATCCGATTTATAAGCAATATACTTCCAAGGTCTAGGCTCTGGGGATCAGTTTTGTTATTTTGATTTGTACATGTTGTGCATAGTTGTATATACACAAGAATTTGGTGTGAAATGTTTTTAAAATTATTGTATCAACTTTTGCATTACTCTTTGTTATAACATATGTTTTGTTTGGGTTGAGTTTTATAAAAAGAGTGTAGATATTTTATTTCTCCTCAGCTTATGATTTAATTTAACATTGGAAATTTCAGAATAAATGGATTTAAAATTTGAGTCTCACATTTAGTGGTATCAGAGTAGGGATTAAATTCTCTACAGACTAAGCCAAAGATTTTCATTGCTTTGTGATTTGAAAATTTGAATGATTTGAAATCTGATTGTTGAAACAGATGGAGCTTAGAGAGGTATTGTCTGATCACACAGCCAAGTCTAGAGATTCTATTGCTGGATAGGGGTCAGCCCTAGTACCTTTAGAGCCGCTTACCTACGATGCCTATACCCTTATATGATCCTAAATATGCTCTGTTTTAGGAGATGATGTAGACGATGATGAGAGAGCAGGGTTAGATAGGTTCAAGTAGTCAGTAGAACCTTAACATTGATAAGAATTTTGCTGAGATTAGAAAACAGGGGGCAAAAACATTTGAGGGCATAACTGATCCAGTAGAGGTAGATGAATGGTTGAGACATATAAAGAGGATTCTCAATCGTATGAGGTGTACTTGATAAGGCCGATAATGCACATTTATTCTATTCATTTTTAGGGGTCTTCATGACATTTTATTAAAGAAACCATATGATTTTATAAGCTTATCATTCATTTTGGTTTTATCTAGGCACAGTCAAGAAAAGTGAAGATTTTTCCAGGTTTTGATGGAAAAAGAAGGCATATCAAGTTGGGCTATTTCGAAGTCCTATAATGGAACCTAAAAGACTTGGTTTGGCTTGAAAGTGGCACATGGGAATGAAGGGAAAAATGGACAGAAGGTGAGTCATCAACGTGACTCACCACAACCACGTTTGTGACCCACATAAATGGAGCTAAAATTTGGTCAGAAACCTAACCGCGAACGTGGTGATATGAACCATGATTGGAGGCCATTCGTGAAACTGCAAGTGAGAACGAAAAGTTGGCCAGAACACTCACCACGAACGTGGCTCACTTGGACCACGAATGAAGCTCAAACGTGACTCATTTTATTGTGCATTTCTTGGGCAGAAGATCAACCACGAACATAGCTCACTTGAACCACGAATGTGGCTCGTCCTTACATCCAAAATAGTGGACAGACTAGGAGTCACGAACGTCACTCATATGAGTCACGAACGTGACTCACATTTTGAAAGATAAGATTGGACAAAATACGAGCCACGAACGTGACTCATTCGAGTCATGAACGTGGCTCATTCGTGAGTCACCAAAAGATGACCCAAAATGCCCTTAAAAATGAATGGTTTAAGTGGGGGCAATTTTGACAGTTCACTGGGGGCTGAATGAAGGCTATAAAAGGGGTTGTTTTAAGGTTTTAAGGGGACTTCTTGGCTATGAATTTTGGAGAGCATTTAACGAAGAGCTTCAAGGTTTTCTTTCCATATTTTTCATGTCCTTATTTTCCTTTGCTATGTTTTTAGTTTTAGCCATGATAGGCTAGATATTTTGTTGGGATTTTCCTAAGATGTAAATAGATTTTATGCTTGGTTACTTGTGGGATTTGAGGATTATGCATTGAATGAAATATATTTTGCTTGAATGTTGACTATTCGATTGGGTTTATGGATGAATGATAGTTTGGAAATTTTGTGATTGATTGCTTGAAGAGTACCTATTGTGATTGCGATAGAAAGAGCGATGTAATTAGTTAAGAGCATGTGAATAATCTACAGTAGTGATAGGCTAGGATTATATCTCATTGTATCTTAATTAAACGAATGCTAGTTTAGAACATTAGATTGCAAGCTTGTCTTATCATTCAATTTTAGTAACCTTATCCTGGAATTGCAAAAGTCGATGGATAAGAAGGCTAATCAAATAGTGTTAGCGCTCAATTGGATAGAAATATACCAATTGACACTAAATTGTTTGATGAAATGCCTATGTGAACAATGGCCTTGCCTAATTTAATGTATCACGAAAGTATAACATTATTTGGGTTTAAGGACGCAATTTTGAGCATCCCGAAAGGGACTCTCAATTAACGATAGCGCGAGAACACCAACATTATCCTCAATCCATTTTTGTAACTAAGTGTATGTCTATCGAAATCTAGGAGAACCCAACGCTTTTACTTATTATTTTTAGGTTTCACTTCACTCGCACTTTTATTTAATCATTCAAAACCAACCAATTGCCACGTTTATTGCTTTCTCTTATTCCCTTTTTAGCACCAAATCATCTTAGGTACATCGTTCCACGAGAGATTCGATCCCAGGAGTTTACTTCAGCGGTAAAACTGCATTGATTCTAGTGTGCTTGCTAGAGTCGGTCAATTACACTCCTGCCCACTACCGCAGCAAGAAAAAGATAGAATTTTTTGAGCTGAAGCTGAGAGACATGACGGTTTAATATTCGCACCTGCATTGCTATGAAGCCACCTACCTACCAGATGCTACTAGAGACAGCACTCAGAGTTGAGCAGCTTATGATTGAGCAGGGCGTGTAGAGGTAAAGAGAGAGAAAAAGTCCAGTAGTTCTAGTGCTGCGGGAGGACAACAGAGTACAGGTTTCAGGCCTCCTAGGAGCACCAGCAGAGGAGGCAGCAAACAGGGTAGTGGAGCTGGGAGTAAGGGGAGTCACACTTACAAACCCACTGTTTCTAGATAGAAGGGTATAGGAGGACGCACTAGTGTGGATACCCGTTAGTTGTGCTATTATTGTAATGAGCTGGGACATCAGATACGGTATTACTTCGCCAAAGCCAGAGATGAGCGAAGAGCTATTCCAGGGCAGAGCAGCGTGGGGGATTATCGAGGAGCCCCTACTACTAGTGGAGGCAGAGGTAGAGGTGGTAGGACCACAACTACCACTACGAGAGGTAGAGCGGCTTCTCAGACTGCAGCTGCGTCTTAGGCACATGTCTATGCTATGACACGTGATGAGGAGGCATCCAATCCTAATGTGATCACCGGTACGATATTTATTTCTGCACTTTTTACATTGGTATTGATTGACCTTGGGTCTACCTATTCATTTATGAGTGAGTCGGTTGTAGATCGGCCTGGGGTATGTTGTAGCTGTGTCTATGCCAGTTGGGGGCGTTGTTATGGTGGACAGAGTGTTTAGGAACTGTGAGCTAAACATTGGGGAGTTGAGTTACATTGCATATTTGATAGTGATGAGGACGACAGATTTTGGGGTAATACTGGGGATGGATTGGTTGTCCGAGAACAAAACAATGGTTGACTGTTACGTGAAGGAGGTAGTGGTAGAGGTTGATGGCAAGAGGAGGCCTTTACTTAGGGTGAGCGGAAGGTTATACCTTCCTGCTTGGTTTCAGCGGCACTGGCAGCAATATTAATTAGAGACGGATGCGAGGCGTATTTGGCATGTGTGATCGATGTGGGGCAGAAAAAGCTAGGAGTTGGTGATGTTGAGATAGTGAGGGAGTATCCGGAAGTATTCCCAGATGAGTTGTTGGGTTTACCATCGCAGAGAGAGGTTGACTTTGAGATTGAGACGGTGTCAGGGGCAGCGCCAGTTTCGATAGCTCCATACCGAATGACGGCGGTATAGTTACAAGAATTAAAGAAATAATTGGAGGAGCTTCTTAAGAAGGGTTTTATCCGACCGAGTGTGTCACCCTAGGGTGCACCGGTGCTGTTTGTTAAGAAGAAGGATGGAAGTATGCAGTTGTGCATAGATTATCGACAGCTAAACAAGTTAATTGTGAAGAAAAAATATCCACTGCTGAGGATTGATGACTTAATAGACCAGTTGAGGAGAGCCACAATGTTTTCAAAGATAGATTTGAGATCGAGTTATTGACAGTTGCGATTAGAGGAGAGCTCTATTCGGAAGACCGCGTTTAGGACTCAGTACAAGCACTTTGAGTTCATGGTGCTGCTGTTCGGGTTAACTAATGCACCAGCAGCCTTATGGCTTTGATGAACAAGATTTTCCTGCCGTACTTGGATCGGTTTGGGTCGTCTTTATATGACATGCTGATATATTCCTGAGATCGGTTTAAGCACGAGGGACAC
This sequence comes from Breynia disticha f. nivosa, assembly GCA_948193385.1. NCBI lineage: Eukaryota > Viridiplantae > Streptophyta > Magnoliopsida > Malpighiales > Phyllanthaceae > Breynia > Breynia disticha. The sequence goes on from CANYCX011166926.1 coordinate 22,129, forward strand.
TTGAGGGAGGTGCTGGAGATACTTCAAGAAAAGCAGTTGTATGCAAAATTTGAGAAGTGCAAGTTCTGGATGAAAGAAGTGGTGTTCTTGGGACACGTGAATTCAGCAAAGGAGGTGATGCCAGACCCCAGTAAGATTAAGGCTATTCAGGAGTGGGAGGCTCCTAGGAATGCAACTGAGGTACATAGTTTCTTGGGATTGACAGGTTATTATTGGAGGTTCATTGCAGATTTTTCTAAGATAGCAAGGCCGATGACTAACCTTCTAAAGAAAAATACTCCTTTCATTTGGAATGACCGATGTGAGGAGAGTTTTTAAGAGTTGAAGAGTAGGCTGGTTGAGGCTCTAGTACTTGTGTTACCGACTGATGGTGGAGAATTTGTGGTGTACACAAATGCTTCTAAAGTGAGATTAGGAGGTGTTTTGATTCAGAATACGAGAGTGATTGCTTATACCTCCAGACAGTTGAGACAACATGAAGTAAATTATTCGACCTACGATTTAGAGTTGGCTGCCATCATGCACGCCTCAAAGGTGTGGAGGCACTACTTGCATGGTGAAATGTTCCAAATTTTCATCGACCACAAGAGCCTTAAATATATTACCATGCAGCGGGAGTTGAATCTGAGACATAGAAGATGGATTGAGCTCCTCAAGGACTATGATTGTACTATCGACTACCATCCGGGAAAAGCCAATGTGGTTGGGGATGCATTAAGCCAGAGGGGTAGAGAGGATGAGGACGCAGTGACTTATCAGGTAGAGTCATTATTTACTTTGAGGGTACTGAGGGTGCATCTTGATATGGTTCTGGGGGAAATGTTAGCGAACATCCAGGTTTAACCTTAGATGCGAGATCTGATAGCAGAGAGGCAAAACGACGACGGGCATTTGATGAAGATAAAGAGGAAGGTTGCGAAAGGGAAATGGACTACCCCGCACAGGTTAGATGATGATGGTATCCTTTATTACGGAGAGTCGTTGTGTGTTCCAAACTTTATAGAGGTTAAGGAAGTTATGATGATAGATGCGCATTCTTCCCCACTTTCAGTGCATCCGGACAGCACCAAAATATACAGAGACATGAGAGATATGTACTGGTGGGTGAATATGAAGAGTGAGATCGTGGATTTCGTAGCTCGATGTCTGCCTTGCCAACAAAATCAAGGCAAAGCATCAGGCTCCAGCTGGGAAATTAAGACCATTGGAGATTCCGAATGGAAATGGGAGAAGATTACTGTGGACTTCATAGTTAGGTTGCTGAGGACATTTAGGCGACATGATGCCGTGTGGTTGATCGTAGACAGATTGACAAAACTTGCACAGTTCTTGGCGATCCGACAGGAAGATACCTTAGACAAGATGGCAAGCTTATATGTGGCAGAGATAGCAAGGTTGCACGCAGTGCCTATGTCCATTTTATCGGATAGTGATCCGTGGTTCACTTCTCAGATTTGGAGGAGTCTATAAGATGCGATGGGCACCAGACTGCAGTTTGCCACTGCATTTCATCCCCAGACTAACGGTCAGTCAGCGAGGACTATCCAGACTGTCGACGATATGATGATAGCTTGCGTGCTGGAGTTTGGGGGTAACTGGGATGATCACCTACCATTGATAGAATTTTCTTATAACGACAGTTACCACTCAAGCATCGGGATGGCACTGTATGAGGCCTTGTACCGGAGGTGGTGCCGAGTCCAGTATATTGGGATGTAGAGGGCCGAGACAGATAGAGGGACCCGAGTTAATACAGTAGACACTTAAGAAAGTGAATGTAGTAAAGACGTGTATGCAAGCCGTACAGGATCACCAAAAGAGTTATTTTGATTGGCATCACAGAGAGGTGTCATATGAGGTCTAGGATAAGGTGTTCTTAAGAGTATCGCCTTGGAAAGGCATGATCCAGTTTGGAAAGAAAGGGAAGTTGAGTCTGAGATATGTGGGACCCTATAAGAGGCTTGAGAAAGTGAATGTAGTAAAGAGGTGTACGCACGTTGAAGGTTGGACCACTTGGTTACCGTCTTCAGTTAACAGAGGAGTTTTCCAGACTTCACATTGTATTCCATGTCTTGATGTTGAGGAGATATCGTTCTGACCCTAGTCATGTTCTTAGTGCACCGGATTTAGAAGTTTAAGAGAATCTCACCTACGAAGAGGAGTCAGTGGAGATGTTTGATCGGCAGATCCAAAAGTTGAGGAATCGAGAGATTCCGATGGTAAAGGTGAAGGAGATTTTTCACTCGCCTAAAGAGGCGACTTGGGAGGTCAAGACCGATATGCGAGAGCAGTACCCACATTAGTTTCCAGAGGCTTGATGTTGTTGAGGTATGTTTTTAGTCCTTGTTGATTGTTTGAGTTAGAATGCTAAATTGGAATGTTTGGATTTAAGTAAGAGTTTGGGTCATGATGTTGTAGTTTAAGTTAATTGTTTTGGATTTTGAAAACCTAATTTGTCTCAACTTCAGGGACGAAATTTCCTAAGGGGGGAGTTTTAACGCCCCAATAATTCTACGAGAATATCCCAAAAACTCGGCGAAAAAACGCTGGAAGTTTGGCCAAGAATGGCAAAGGGAATGGCTAAGCAAGTTGTACCCATGGTCATTTGGTCTCCAAATCAGGAGAAACGGCAATAGGGAACGGCCATAGGAGGTTTCCCATGGCTGTTCAGCCTGTTGGAGAGTCAAATTAAAACATGCGTTGCAATTTTAAAAGAGAGGGAAACGTTATAGTCGAGACCCAAATCTTCCCAGCTCCTTTCTCTCAAAACCATAGCATGAAAACACTTTCCCACACCATCCCAAACCTCAAACCTTACTCCCAATACGTAAAGACTCATGCATTTCTTCCAAAACATCACCAAACGAGTTATAAGGTTTTGTTCGTGTTTTCCACGAGGTAAGTTTCGATTTTAAGGAAAATGTATGCATTTTGAGTGAGTTTTTTTTTGTGGATTTTGTGGGGTTTTGTGTGTTAATCAAAATGGCACGTGTATTTGACTTGCATTGTGAGAATCGAGAAGGATTTAAAGTTCTATGATTCTTAGGAATTGTGGGAAATGAAAATAAGAAATGGAAAATGTGGTATGTAGGGTGATAAATGAGGTTAATGTGAGATTTAATGCGTGTAGTTATCGAGATTCGGGATTCGAACCGGAGAGCGGGCGAGGAATTTGTTCTTGGAGCCCAAGGTAAGTGTGTTCAACACTTACAATTCATAGTGTTAGCCTTGTTTGGATAATATTGAGTCTGAGAATGTCTTGTTTGTTCATTTGTTGATTGATTGTGTTTCGAAAAAGGAAATATGCTTAGGCTTGCTTGAAAATTGTGTTGTCAGAATTGTACGCAATTGAATGGTTGATGTGATATGTATGTGTTGCTTGGTTTGGTGTGGTTGGATTATATGTTTAAGAAAAGAGATGAGGTAATGTGATGGGGTATTGAATTGGATGACTATAAATTATATGATAGGAAAGAAATATGAATGCTTGAATATTGGTATTTAACTACATGTTAATAAATTTTGACCATTTGGCAATGTGCATATGGAATGCTTGAATTTGCTCATATTACATGTCATTGATGATTTTGGCATAAGCATCGTGTGTGTTCCCGTTAGAGGCATTATAAGGGGTTCGTACCCACCATTGAGGAAGGAAGTATTGCTGTCTTACAAATGAAAGAAAAGGAATCTTAGACTCACGAAAGAATAGGCGAGTGAAATCCCTCTTACAAATAAAGAGGAGAGTAAAATCCCTCTTACAAATGAAAATAATGGGACCTGGGTTCACAAAAGAGGAAGAGTGAGAACTCTATCCTACAATAAGGCTCTGGAGCACAAGCATACTGTTTGTTGCATTAGCATGTGCAGAATTGCATTCATCCATCATTTGCATTAATGAGACATCAAGATTTGGCTTACTTAACAAGTAAACGAGCATGCTTGTCATGATGAATGGATGTAGCATATTATGATTATTGTAAATGGTGAGATTATATGAATGAATAAAATATGTTATGATTGTTAGAGATGGTGAGGGTATGTGAATGGATGTTGTAAGATGTTTGGATTGTCGCTTGCATGTAATAGGTTAACCGGTATATTTATGACGATGATGAAGTAGGTTAATTGAGCGTTGGAATGCCATGTAATGTGTGGGTTATGTACGAAATGAATGCATAAGAAAATGGGGAAAAGAGATAAATGTATTAAGTAATGAATTCTGCTGCATTGGGAATCTGCAGGTGTGAACAGTGAAAGGAACGACCAGCTTGGCTGTAACATTCTGGATATTTTTTGTCGTAAAATGACGATAAATATGTGTTTTAATGTTAATATATAAAGGTATACAAAAGGTTGATCGAAGGTTGACGCGAAATGATCGACGAAAATCAGAAAATCGGAAGTTAGAAAAGTACGCGAATTAGAGAGAAAGAACGCGTGGTCGTGACCAACCCGCGTAGTTTTCTTCCCACCCCACGTAGTATTCAAAATTCTGGAAAAAAAATATAAACTTCGATCGATTAACCGACAAAACCTTACTTTACATTAACAAATCAAAATTTGCTGCAGAACAGCCACAGAAAACTCAGGGAACTGAAGAATCATCAAGGAGGAAGTGATTTTAAAGGTGGGAGTTGATTTTCTTGCAAGAATTAAAGCTTAAGGTAAGTTGGAAGTTGGTCGTGATGGTTTACTTTAGATTGATATTAAGTTAATAGAATGATTTTGTTGGATATATGATTGATTTAGATGGAGTTCTTTGCTGGAATTGTTGTTGATTAATGCTGAGATTTATGGTTTGGATGTGAGGAAAGGCTAGGATGTGTTTTGTATGATGAATTGATGAAAGAAAGGCATAAACTTAAGGTTTATGTTAGGTTGATACTTGGTTTACATTGAATTGAATTATGGCTATATGCTATTAAAATGTTGTTGGAAATGGTTATGAATAAGTGTTGAGAGTTGAAGGAAGTCTTGTGAATTGTTTAGAAATAAATTGAAGAAGATTGGATGTTAAGAAGAATAAATGGAAAAGTTGACATATAGTTAACTTAAGGTTGAAATAAAATGTTTTAATGATTATAAAGTTAGAATCAACATTTTAATTGGTTAGTAATGTATTATATATGATTAATTTCGTACAGGAGGATCTGTACGACGACTGGGAGGCTGTTGAGCCAGTGTTGGTTTTGTTTTGCTTGTTTTCGAGGTAAGTGTTCTTATGCTTACATATTGATTCGTACTTTGTTTTAGGCTTGTTTTAGGCTATTCTATTAAGTTAGAAATGCCTATAATGATTTGTTGAGATGTTAGATAAAGTTAGTGAATATAAGAATGGTGTGTTTGATTGATGAATGGATTGTGAAAGTGTATGTCTTAAGTGACATACAGTTGATTAATACTTTGTTTGGTTGGTTTGATTATAAGCTTAGAAAGGTTATTATAGATGATACGTATTTTGATATACGATGTTCTTTGGAACATTAATACGAATGGTATACGTGATTGTTTGGCAGGTTGTTAAACTTGTTTTGTTGTTCATTCGTATGGACTTTATTAATTGAATTTCGTATGCTCTGATTGATATATTGACGTGTGGTTGATATATATTTGATTTACATGCTCCAGAGTTATTATTTGATATTTATACGTGACTGAGGTTACGATATTGTGTTATTTGATTTCTGATTGAGCATACATGAGTTTTGAAACGAGATATGAATTTTTTGATCATTCATTGTGTTGCATTATTGTGTGACACTGAGTTATGAGATACAGGCAAGGCCTGATTATTCCGGGCAAGAGCTCGATGCCAGTCTGGGACTGATGATTCGAGAGAGATCTCGATGTCGTACTGGGTACAATGCCGGTCTAGGACCGAGGGAAAAATGATTTGAAAAGAAAAGAAAAGAAAAGAAAAAGAAAAAGAACGAAAGACCCCAGGGCAGACATTTGCATGTGTTTGCATCGTATTCTTATGCATTTGAGTCGCATTCATACTTCGCATCTGTGATTACTGCTGATTGAGTTATGAATGCTATATTGATGATTTTAGATACGATTTATATACAAAAAGTTATGTGAAATGAATGTGTTATGTTTATGTTTTCTTATGTTTATGTTGTACTGTTCAAACGAACAGTGGATATGGATTGTTTGAGAATTGTGTTGATATGTGAATTAATTGAGATGTTTGATTAGGTTAGAGGAGGATCGTATTCCGATATGGGATATTGATTGTCCCTGCGCACACTTAAATTTACGAATCAATTATAGCGTATGAACCTTACTGAGTATTGTAAAATATACTCACATTTATTTATGTGTCTAAATGTTGTGCAGGACGCAGATAGCTGCTACTGGACCAGAGCTGCAGTGATCAGATCTTCTGTCAGAGCTTGCGATTGTCTGAGGTCGAGCTGCACTGTTCTGTTTTTGCGTGCTTCCAATTTTGACTTTGTACATATTTGTACATATCTTGTATATGATAGTATTTTGAGTTTGAAAATGTTTCAAACTTCTATTGTTGTTTCCACTGTAAAACTTTTATGTAATGACTGTTTTGGGCCCAAAAATGTTATAAAACGTTGTTTTATTTTCTCTCTCCTCTTATTTTCTTGTATTTCACTTTGATTTCAGTATGATATCTTATTATTTTATAAAGATTATTGATTTCAGGAAAACAGGTATCTAAAAATGAGTTTCACATTGGCCATTTCCCTTGGCCGTTCCTTAAGGAAAATTGCCAGTCAGGGGCCAAACGGCCAATTGGTCGTTCCCCTTGGCCGTTCCCCCTGTTTTGATTGCTTAAATGGAATAGTTAAGGGGTGTTTGAGCTAGTATGTTTTTTAACGTTTAATATACTTAATTAATTATATTTGTGTGGACGTTAGGCTGCGAAGGCCGAAGGTTCCCCTGCGCACTTAGCATAATAATCTATAAGGATTTGCTTACTAAGTATTCGTTATACTCACCTTTTATTTTGCTAAGCATATGTGTGCAGAGCGACAGTAGACGGTGTAGGGACATTCTTTTTGGGCAGAGAGAGGACGTGTGATATTCGCAGCGAGGTCGGCTCCTATAGGATTTTTGGAAAACTAATAATTTTGTATTTTGCACAGCCATACACATGATAATATAGGCATTGGCACTTACATTGTTTTAAACCAAAAACCATTGCTTCCGCATATGTTACACTTTATTTGTATTTGGCCGATTTAAAAGTAATGTATGTGTGCTACTCTTTATATATATATATATATATATATATATATATATATATATATTCTCTTGACTTGAATGGTGTTGCTATTTTAAAAAGAAAAAAATGGGTGCAAAAATCGAGGTTTAATGAAAAATGAGTTTCGTGAAAATGGGGTTCACACTGAGGATGAAAAGCAGTACTAAATCGTAATCTGGTAACCATCGCATCCTATAAACTCCTTTAGAATTGAGATGTAAATTGTAGATCATGATCAAGCACAATCGATATTAGAACACCATGAATCTCACTATATCAACAACATGTGAACTAGCTAGGTTATCCAATGTATCATCCTGTCGAATAACTAAGAAAATATGTTGATTTCATCAATCTATCAACTATCACCCAAACAGTATTGTGACGTCCAAACTTCCCCGGTAATCCTACAACAAAATCCATATTGATATTCTCTCATTTCCATTCCAGAATCTCTAACGGTCGCAACTTTTCAGCTAGAGCTTGATGTTCTGACTTGATATGCTGACAAGGTTAACATCTAGCGATGAACTTTGCTATCTCCTTTTTCATATTTACCTGCCAGTACATCTCACGCATATCTCAATACATTTTTGTACTACCAGGATGTACTGAATATGGTGAAGAATATGCCTCAACCATCAAATCATTCTTCAAATCAACTATATCTGGAATGCACAACCTTTCCCCATAATATAATACACCATCTCATATAAACAGTGCTCGATAATCACCTTTCCCTTATAAATTTTCTTCTTAATTTGCACCAAATGTTCATCTTATTCTGACACTCAACAATCAACTCTCGCATATGAGGTCTCACTTGTATATTTGCTACCATCTTACCCTTAATCAAATCTATCTACACTCTGAGCTATCGTAATACGAATAAAAACTTTGCTCCATAATTAACAGAATCTTCATTTTCCTTTCTCTTCCTGCTCAAAGCATCGGCTACCATATTCGCCTTTCCTAGATAATACTCAATCGTGTAGTCATAATATTTTAAAATATCAATTCACCGCCTTTGCCTCAAGTACACTCTCTGTGAGTTGTAATGTACTCGAGACTTTTATGATCCGTAAAGATCTGAAACGTCTCACCATAAAATTAATATCGCAAACCTTCAAAGCATGAATAATTGCAACTAATTCCTAGTCATGAGTAGGATAGTTAACCTCGTGCGGTCTCAACTCTCACGAGGTATAAGCAATAATTCTACCATTCTATATAAGTACTCCGCCTAAACCTTCTCTATATGGATCTGTATAAACCAAAAATCCGCCTCCCTAGGTCGGTAATATTAAAACTGACTCTTCTACTAACCTCTTTTTCAGCTCCTCAAAACTATCTTGACATTTATCATTCCACACAAATGTAGCATTCTTCTTCAATAAAGATGTCATCGATCTAGCTAACCTTTAGAAATCCTCGATAAATCTCCAATAATAACCCGCCAAACCTAAGAAACTACGTACCGCTGTCACATTTTTAGGAGCTTCCCACTCTTAAACTACTTTGATCTTACTAGGATCAGGTTTAACTCCTTCTGCTGAAATTATACGTCTAAGAAAAACTACCTCTACCATCCAGAACTCGCATTTTCTAAACTTGGAATATAGTTTCTTTACTTTCAACAACTCTAGCACAGTTTAGAGATGTTCTTCGTGCTCTTTGCTGCCTCTAGAATAGACTAAAACATCATCAATTAACACTACCACAAACTGATCTAACTACACATGAAATAACTTGTTCATCAAAGCCATAAAAGCTGCTGGCGTATTAGTAAACTCGAATGGCATCACCGTAAACTCAAAGAGACCATATCGAGTCCTAAACGCCGTCTTCTATATAAAATTCTGCTCTGCCCTCAGCTGCTAATACCCAATCAAGTCTATGTGGTAACATATACTTATTCTTTACAGTCGTCTTATTCCACTGACCGTACTGATTACACAATCACATAGTCATATCTTTCTTCCACACAAACAATACCAAGGCGCCCCAAGGTAATATGTTGCCTAATAAAAACTTTATCCAATAACTCCTCTAGATATTTCTTCAACTGATGTAACTCCACGAATGTCATTCTATATGTTGCTATAGATACTAGTGCTACTCTTGAAATTGTTTCAATCTAAAAATTAGCCTCTCGTTGTGGTGGTAGTCCTATTAACTCATCACAAAATAGCTTAGGATACTCCCTGACTATCTTTACATCTTTCACCTCCAACTTTAGTTTATTCAATTCAGTCACGCAAGCTAGGAAAGCTTCGCATCATTCTCTCATTAATTTAACATCTATCACTGCTGAAATCAAACAGGAAATAATAACCTTTTGCTCACTTACTAGCAAGACCTTTCACTCACCTTCAACCTCAACTATCACTTCCTTTGCATAACAGTCAACCATAGCTCTATTTTTGGATAACCAATCTGTAACGCCCTCTATTTCGTTATTTTAATGAAATTTAAATTAGATTTTAAAAAAAACATATAAAATCGTACATAAATTTTTCGCAATTTATTCTAATTAATAATTTGGTAGAAAGGATAGAAATTATTCTGAAATAAAAATTGGGGGTATTAAAGTTGATCGGGAAAGAGAAAAATGAGGGGTAGGTTGAATTAGAACGACCAAGGGTAAAATTGTCCAACCCAAATATATATATATATACCATATGTTCCTCTCTCACTCCTCATTTACTTCAAATCCCGTTTTCTCTCTCCTCTAACCATTTTCAAGTCCAAAAACCCTAGATTTTGTAACCATTCATCAAAACTTGGCGTTTGGGAGTTATATAAATGGTTAGAGCTCTTAATTTGGTAAGTTCTTTCGTAATGAATTCCTTAAATCACGTTTTTCATGCATACCCGACTTTCCAACGCGATATTTTGTGCATTCAAGCTCCGATTTGAGCGAAATATGGCTTGTTGGAAAGCTTAGTGTATGTACTATCCTTTGGTAATCATTTTTGGTGAAAATTCATTGTTTAGGTACTTAAAATCTGTGCTTAAAGGCAGGAAGGTAAAGCTGACGGGATTGGGTTTTATAACCCTAAGTCCAGTTTGAAGTATCGTTGTTAGGGTAAGTTTCTTTGGGCTCTAGTGTGGTGATATTAATGGCCAATTTAATTGGGTTTTGAGTAGGGTGTGAGTATGGTTTAAGGATAGAAAAAAGTTTAGGGTTTTGTCAAGGAAATTGATCAATTATAGTGTTGATGTGGTATCGAAAAATAGGAAGCGTAAGAACATGTTGAATTGAACCGATAGGAAGCATTAAAGATGGTTGGTAAGAAGGAAATAATGAATACGTGAAGGTAGTTGGTGAATTTATTAATGAGAGGGGAAAATAAGAAAAAGGAATAAGTCATTTAGCATAGGAACATATTTAATTATCACTTAGCATATCTGTATTCTTATATGTGATTGGTGTATGTTTTAATGGTTAATAGGAAATCATAATCCCGGAGAGGGAAGTTCCCAGCCGGAACGTAGGTGATTGCGGTTTAGGTAAATCACAAGAATGCAACTATCCCTGTTTGTGTTTTATGGTTGTGATATGCTTAAATTTGATTGTAGTATGTTATGTTATGATTTGTAGAAATTCGTATGACATTAGGGAAAGTGGAATGTGATGATTCCGGACATATGTGGTTTGTTGAGATTATGTGCTGATGTGTTTTGTTCAAAAGTTATAACTGATATTTTGAGAGTGTTGTCTTGATAATGGCATTGATGTATGGTGTGAACATAGGTTGTTGGTTTGTTTGAGGATTCTTGTTTGTGAACCATATTCATATGCTATACTTGTGAGATTGTGTTGATTTAGTTGTTGTTGAGACATTGTTGATTGTTAAGTATAGCTGGAAATTTTGTTGATGTTGTATGAATATGGACAGCTATGCTAAGTTATGGATGAGATTGTTGTGGCTGGAATTCTACACATTTAATGTTGGAGTATAGCATGAAAATGCATGAGTATTCATATGTATATCATGCATACATTGGGCTCATGAGAGCATTTGATTAGAGTTTTAGGCTCTTAGAAGCAAGAATTGAGGTAATGGCTCTTGTGAGCGTAATTGGATATGAGGGAGTAGTTATGGCTCTTCTGAGCAGTCATTTAACGGATAGTACTTAATATGTGCTATACTGGGGCACTGTGTTAGACTAAGTTCACTTTTGATGTTTGAGCATGCCTGGCCTATACTGGGCATTAGAATTAATTTGGCCTATACTGGGCATAAAAAGCTATGGTCCATAGTATTATAACCACTATACTCCCGATCATTTAGACATGTTTGCAAACGTCATAACTGTTGGCCTATATGGGCGTAATTAAAAGATTAAATTTGGTAGATGATCATATGGGAAGGTGCATTGGCATTCAATCATTCATACTTAGACTATGATAAATTGAGGATTGAGTGATGGTTCTTTGAATGTTGATTTGACAAAATGAGGAAATGTTATAAATAAATATACTTTTGATAGTTTGGTTGAAAATCCATGAATCCTATGAATGGATTATTTATGTGGTTTGTTATTGTATATGAAGAAATGGTGCTTTTCATTGAACAAGATAAGGTTTGATATGTTGAATTGTGAGTTATGCCATAAATGTAATGGTGCTTATTGACAATTATGTTTTATG
>CANYCX011167603.1:0-10630 GCA_948193385.1 Breynia disticha f. nivosa
CCATGAGTGTGTTATCTTTATATGTGAACTTGTTAACAACAATTCACGTCGAATTATTATCACATGTCATATGAACTTTTGAACAAAATTTTTGAAAATAGAGAGACCTAACTACCTAACCTAAATTTTATCAAAAAAAAATAAATTATCTTTTCTTTCTTTAGATTTTATTTTATAAAAAAATTCAAGTTCATGTGACAAATTATCACGTGTCATTTTAATTTTTTTTTTTAGTCAAGCCCCGGTATCCTCGATCCACTGGGCCGGGACTAATCCGGTTCGGGAAGGAGTTGGGGTTAAGGTTCATTTCCCTTCCAATCGACGTTGTGGGGGATCGAACCGTGGTCCGCCCTACCAAGTTCAGCCCTCATTACCACTGAACCAAGTCAATTTTGTTTATTTAGCTCAATTGCAAATCATAAAGTATCAAGGTTAATTTCAATGACAATTAGAATTTTTAAAATCTAAAAGACTTGTTGAAATAAATCAAATTGCTTATTGTTAAATCTCACTCGAAAAAAGGGATAAAAATGTTAATTTATGAAGCGATGTAATTACGACTCAACTAATACGAATAAATACTCTTAAAAGGGGTATGTTTGCTTAAAGGAACAACCAAACTATCCAAATTGTACCCTTCGTCTGTGGCGGTAAAGGGAGTCAATCAGCACACTGAGAGTGTGGGGCTTGATCCCTGACTCCGTAGCGACACTAGGAAGGCATACAATTCTTGACCTACAGGTTCGTCAGACTCTCCGATAGAGATCTCTCTGCCCATAGCTCGTAGGCTAGCCCGACCCTCTATCTAAAATTTGTTAAAAAAAATTATTATTTTATTCAAATATATTTTAATTTAAAAAACATTTCATTAACAATAAATATTAAATAATAGTACTCTTTTATGTATAAAAATAATATTTATATATTAATATAAAACAGAATACGTTAGTCTAATTAATATATGTTAGGTGTAAATTTCTAGAAAATATAAAAGGTGGATGGAAGGTCAACTCGGATTGATTGAAGACAAGTTAACAACACAGAATAGCATAGGAGAGGAGAGGAGAGGAATGATTAGGAAGACTGCAATAATGCCTAATGTGAAAAACATACTGCTTAATCGGCGTCGTTTTATTGGTTCCAATTTAATATATTTGTCTCCTTGAAAACGATTAAACAAAGATTAATTTATACAATTTGGAAGCTCAAACATGCCATCTTCGTCTCTTCTTTCCTCTTCAAATTTCCATCCGAAGATTCGTCCATTGAAAGCGATCACTCTTCCTTTGACTCGACATCTTTTTCACCTGACATTGATGCTTCACCTAGTTGGTCGACAGGGAATAGGGATGGAGGCGGGTAGGAAAAAAATAAAGTATTCATGGGTATTGTCTCGTTAAAGGCACTTTGAACCCGATACAAGCGGGTTCAAGTTTCGAGTATCCAGAGGGATGAATCAGTACCCGATCCAATTTGTAACGGGTAGGATTTTAACTGTCCGTACCCTTCCCAAATCCGTTTATATTGGGTTTAGATTGGATTTAACAAGACGGGTACTCACATATACTTAATTTTTCCTACTCGGATTCATCCCTAACAGGGAAGGAGATAAAAAGGGAAAGAAACAGTCACCTTTGTTGTATTTTCTCTTCTTGTATAATCTTGTTCTTGTACCTCTTTTTGATGTAGTGGTCTTCTTGTTGTCGGCGTAGAATTTTTGTATTGACTCGTCTTTTAAAGATACTGTAGCTTGTACAATAATGAAAATCAGACCTTCTTCGCAATTAAAATCTGCAAAAGAAAGAAAAGGTTAGAGAGTCGAGATTTGATATATTCTAGATTACACTCTGATACTTAGGTCAGTAAATGGGAGATTGAGGTGATCATTTTGGCAATAACCTGTACGAGGGAGCATACCTTCAATGAAGAGAACAAAGTCTAATTATGTATAACTGAAGATAAATTGCTTAACGTGATATAGTAATCTCTGGAGATTTTCAATTTCTTTTGAATTTCAACTTTTATATTTACATATTTAACGTTTTCTCTCTCTTCGTGAGTTGAGTTTGATCAACTATTTTTATTTTTTTCATTACCATGGTCGGTTGATTTTGTTTGTAGGCAATGAGCTATAACAGAACGATTAACAAACCATAGTGATACTTAAATCATGAACAGTTACATGGTAGTAAGGATGATAAGTCGGATCAATGAGTCGTAATTATATCATTAATTATTCTATCAAATATCATTATTTATCACATAATTGTTACAAAAATTGAGTTCGTGTCTAATTATATACTCATTAATTATATTAAGTAAAAAATTATCAGTGAGACAGAAAATATGAGCAGAATAATTGACATACACATATCGGAAGGACTTGTTTGGAAGAAGGGTTTGAAGCAGACCGTTTGGTCCACCAAGTGTGAAAAGCCCTTACACCATTGTCCGATCAACACAATCCTTCTTTTCACACAAACAAACACTTCTAAACCTAACAAATATCTTACCAAGACAAACCCTTTGGTGCTGCATTACTTCATAATTTAATTATATTTCACGACTAATCACTTGATAACATTTATACCACCGAATGCGTTAAGATCAACTGGCGTAGGATTGTTCTAGCTTAACTAAAAAATCTCGAGTTCAAGTATTGGGTACGCAGCTGCTTTAAAATTCAATTGAAAGAGTTTTACTGCCCTTGTGGTCCTGTTCGGCTCGAACGAAAATTAATCTAGGGTGCCCAGGATATCTCGTGATTCAAACCAAATAAAAACTTGATAACATTTATTTATTTATAAAATTAACAGAGAAGATAGGATTTTATAGAGAAAAATTATACTTCAAAAAACAGCTTTGATTATACTTTTACAACACAAATACAGACAAGTTCGTCATCGTATCTTGAAAGTATTTGTTGCCTCGTACGTAGTAGAGGACAAATAATTATTTTAAATTTTTTTAGTGTTATACGCTTTGAAGTTAAATTGTTTTCTAAATATACATTATTTTTTTGGAATCAAAATTTTTTTGGAGCAATTTGAAGGTGAATATACTGTCATCATTTTATGCATTTTAAGAGATTATTCTGAATATTTATTTTATTCGCAATTAAAACACATGGAGTATTTTTTTTTGTCTGAGCTACGAGGTATCCTGAGCATCTCAGACTAATCCTCGTTCGAGCCGGGCAGGATCACAAGGACGGCAAAGCTCTCTCAACCAAGTTTTAACGCAGCTGCGTACTTGAAATATTTGGTTAAGCTAGAACAACTCCACGCTAGTTCATGGTCCAAGGAATCCTTGAACTGAAACTAGAACTGAAGTGCCGGTTCGGTTTTAAATTGTTGGTTTCGGTTCCGGTTCGATTTTTCTTTAAAAGGTAACTGAAGTGTCGGTTCACGATTCGATGGTTCATGGAACCGGAACTGGAACCGAAATCAGGCATGGCCTGTTCTAGCTGTTCTGACTCAAATTTTACGCCTCTAGATATCAAAATGAGATCGTCAGGTGCAATAAAAATAAAAAAGAGTCTAAATCTTTAATTTTATTGACAAAATAAAAAACTAATATGTATTTTTGTTGTATATGACAATCCAGATATGTTGGACTCATATTAAAATCAAGCATAAACATATGATAAAACGGAGAAGGTAAAAGCAAAGGCATAGCATGCCCCAACAGGATAACGCATGCTAGACAACCCATTACCCCACTTTGCCCCACTCTCTCTCTACATCCCCTCTTCTCACTCTAAACCTATCATTCATTCCCTTCCCTTCCCTTCCCTTCCCTTCCTCTTTCTCTTCCTTCTTTTCGTATCTTTTTCTTAATCTTTCCATACCATTTTCAGTATATCAGTCCCTGCAGTTTTCGACACAAGCTGTTCGGTTGTTATGAAACCACTCCATTCATACCCCATTGGCTCTACCTTCTTCCATCTTCATCACAACGTCAACTTCTCCGATGCATTAACATCACATGTCTGCAATAGTAATGCATATGCTTCTTGATTTTTCGTCTTGTTTGGACTGATATTGTAACTGAGGTTGGAGAGATTTTACAGTTACCATGCAATGCAGGTCGATAACACTTGCTTATATGTAAGTACGAGGCTCTAACTTTTTAACACGATAATATGATTTATGGATATTGACACGATTCGAACGATGAGAATTCAATTTTCGATATAAAATAGCGTGAGTTGACAATCTGATACGACATCACTAATACGAATTTCATTACACTGTTTGAAAGTACCTTACCTTATCTGATCATATACATTAAAAAAAATACAATGTTTAGATTATTTTATCCGACTTATTTGAATTTGAACCAATATTTTTAAATATAAAGATGAATTAAACTTTTTTAGTATGAAATAAATCACATCAAAATAAGAATAAAATTAAAATATTTTTCGATAATACAAAATAAAGATAATTTTATACTTATTTTTTAATATTACATATATTTCTATTAAGTTTTATTTATGAATAACATAATTTATATAAATTTATAAAATTATTATTCTTATAATATAGAGTATTCTGCCGCATCGCGCGAAGAGTATGACTTTAAACAATGGAAATATTTACCCACGAGGGTGTGATGGAGTGACAAACCACCCCCGGTTGGCTTCTCAACGCGGGTTCGAGTCTGGGAGACACCCCTCGTGAGGTAGCTCCATTTGCCTCTCGGAGCGAGCCCGGATTAGTCGGGGTCTAATGTGGCTACCGGACACCGGGTGGAAAGATAAAAAAAAAACAATGAAAATATTTATAGGAATATTAGTATTAATTGTGAGGGAGAAAGAGAGAGTTTTGCACTCATGCACAACCATATATTTTTACAAAAATATATGTATATATTATATCAAACATCTATAATACTGCCCCATTAAAGTAAAACTTCTTAAGCTCTCCTCCTTCATTTATCAAAAATGCATATTCCAATATCACAGTCGGAGCTCGAGCTCAAGAATCCATTAAACTTGTTCTCATCATCTCTACCACTCTGCAACAACACCAAAGAAGGCATATCGAAATCATTCTCAGTCCCAAAGCTTGAAGACACTCCATTTTCACCACCCTGTTCATAACTTTCTTGATCATGACTTAACTGAGATGCTACAAACTTGTCAAGTGCTCTCCAATCAGTTACTTTCTTGCTATAGCCTCCTGATAATCCATTCTGATCTTCCTGATCTTCGTTCCGGTTATTGATGGTGGGATCGGAGATCAAAGACACTGAGCTTGGCCTCTTTATTAATGGCAGAGATGGGCTCTCTAGCTGAGGAAGCTGTACAAAACTATCAGAATTGATGAAACACAAATTATTCTCTGGTTCTAGTTCCTTTTTACACAAGAAACTCTGAGCCAAGAAGGTTTGAGGTTGTCTTGATATGTAGTCGTTAATGGGGTCAACCACTGAGCTAACTCCACTTGATTCTTCATAGAAATAGCTTGAATCCCAACCTTCTATGCTCTTTGTTTGTCCATTTGTAGTTTTCTTCTTGAAGGCACGACAAACCACCCATCCTTCTTCCTGAAAGTTAAACCATTAACCCTACTTAGCTATTGTTAAGATAATCATCAGTGAGTTTTAATTCGAGAACTATCCGGCTCAACTTATTTTAGTAAAACTGTACAAATTACGTCAATAAGAACTAAACAAATCAAATGCTCAGATTTTTTTTGTATCTGATGGTGAAAGATTATTGGCTTACTGAATTTCCTCTTTAAGAAAACGCATAGTAAAAGTCTCCACCGACCTTCAATCACTTTTAATATAGTTTGCTTTATAGCTTATACAGATGAGGTACAAGATAAATACAAATGAGCACTTTCATTTAAATTTCAATTCAACAAGATGAATTATTAGACCACAAGTCTAGTGGTATATATTGCAGAAAAAGAAGCTAACATGCTTGAGTATATGTTGTCTTACCAAAGAAAGTGAGAGGGTAATTTTTAATACGAGCACTGTCTTCATTAAAGACTCTTCTTATTTTACTGAATTTCACGGATTACGTAAAATTAAAACTACTTTTTACACAATAAATCAAAAGCTCAGATTTATTTTTATTTCATCTATCGGTATGCGCCCGACGAAAGAAGACTCGTCGTAAAAGTCCCGGTTAGACTTTTGAATATGTTCTTTTTGTTTGGTAAAGAGAAGAAGAGGCAGTCAAAATTGAAGAGGGGAATTGGAATATGTCTTTTGACAAAATGAACAAAGAGAGACAACCCATACTAGAAAAGGAATAGTTAAAATTACTAACACTACTTTTTGACTTAGAGATGGTGGGAGTGGAGAGATCATCTTTTCTCTACATGGTTGACACTTGAGCTTGCTAGTGAGTGGTCTTTGCATGCATGGAAAGCAATTTTGGTGCTCTTCTCTTCCTCATAGGTTGAAAAGATAGGTTTGAAATTTTTTGGGGTTCAATCTAATCCAAAGCTCATCCATTTTCCACCAAAAGTTAGGCCATTCACATATATCGAGAGAGGAAGAGAGACAGAGAGAGAGAGAGAATAATCTTGTCCCAAAAGAGAAGAGAGAAGTTACTTTAGAGACTTTCTTCTTACATGAAAACTTATAGTAAATGGATTTCAAAAGTAATCTGTTTATAGACACTTATTTGGAAAAAAGAAGATTCCATATAGAATATAGGTTGGCATTGGGAATATATCTCACGTCAGACCAATATTAAGTGGTTTATAATTATATAAATTGTATTAGAAGATTATACAATCTGTATCATTTATATTTTCAAATGGTATCAGAACTGTGAATATCTCTGAACATAATAGTGCTCAAAGTTTCCGAGTCAGCTTAACAACAATAATTTTTGTGGCAACATTCACTTGCCGCATTTTCTCTTATACTATTATTAACTCTTGTATTTTTGCTCCTTTGAAAAAATTTCTAGATGCGTGACTAGTTAGTGTGAACGAATAAAATGGCTGATAAAAAAAAGCAATGAGAAAACAGGCATGGAAGCTCACCTGAGGCGGACCATTCTCGTCGGATTCGAGGCGGTATTCATGCATGATCCAGTCAGTTTTCTGACCATTAGGAGCTCGACCTTTGTAGAAAACAAGGGTTTTCCTCATACCAATGAGTTTTGTTTTGTCATAAACAGCTTTGTCTCGTCCTGTTGCCTTCCAAAACCCTGCCATGGTTGCTC
The DNA here is from genome assembly GCA_948193385.1 of Breynia disticha f. nivosa. Taxonomy (NCBI): domain Eukaryota; kingdom Viridiplantae; phylum Streptophyta; class Magnoliopsida; order Malpighiales; family Phyllanthaceae; genus Breynia; species Breynia disticha. The sequence goes on from CANYCX011167603.1 coordinate 7,199, forward strand.
TATTAGTTCTTGTTCCTGTTGGATACTTCTTATCCTTGTGGCTGAAGAAATACCACTCATTCTGTTCTTCATATCCGATCCTGCATCTCTCTGTCCATACAGAATCCAACAAGATATTCTTAAGACGTGGTTCAAGAAGGATTATTATAAGTTTTGAATTTCAAACCCTAACGTATATGATCTTGGATCTTATATAATATATACCTTTTAGATCCCATGGTTCGATCCGGTAGAGGTCAATATCTCTGATGACATCAAGATCAATCTTTTGCGAAGCAACTTTCTTCCTCAGATAGTAACCGACAAGCTCCTCGTCCGTCGGATGAAACCGGAATCCGGGAGGGACACAGGATTCCATCGACTCCATTACACTAGCACCAGCTGAAGACGACACTGTTTCTGCAACAAATTCATGACATTACCATCACTGCTATACTCTTTTAACTCATCGATCATAACAACTAATGCAAGAGCCACAAACCATTTATAAATCATACGTAAAGAGAGAGAATCGTAAAAGGGAAAAGTTAAGAATTATAAAGGTAAAATAATTAAAATTGAACCTCCCAATCGAAAAGGAGACAAGTGTAGGTAGGCATAATCATATACTCATTTGGTGGAGATGTTCTTATGTATGAAAGGAACTATATGAGCGCGTGATAAAAAACACAAGCACATTTGATTCAGAAACAATGATTTAGGTGAGAAAAAAGGAACAAAAACACAAAATCAGGAGAGTTTGTTTTGATGAAAACCAAGAACAAGAGAGGAAGATATAAGAAGAGAGGTTATAAGACCTGGTGCGTGCAAATCTCAAGGAAGAGACAACTAGAGGCTTGTGCTATAATGATGTTGCCTAGTGTTGGTAAATGGTGGAAATGATGCATCAAGAACGGTGTTTCCATTACAATATGTATATAATAAAACAAAGATTACTATTAATTAATGATAACCCATTTCAGAACTCATAGATTTCAACTAAAAAGACTTTTCTTTTATCAAATTAAAATAAAAACAAAGAACAACTTTTGAGAAACTTGAATAATTGAGAGTTTTTGGAATTTGAGTTCTTGCTAACATATTTAAACTATATAGTTTGAAGACGAGGTTGTTTATGGATCACGAGTAAGCACGCGTTTCTCGAAAGAGAAAAGAGGGAACACCGTTCTATTTGATCGAGCCTGCAAATTCATGGCAGAAAGAGAGAGAGAGAGAGAGAGAGATGCTAAAAAGAGAAAAGAAAAGCACTCTTGTTGAGTCTCTTGTGTCTTGTTGCTGCTATGCTTTCTGACCAACTTGTCTCTTTGTCTAGAATTTCCATGGCACAACCTGACTCTCTCTTCTTCATAAACTTTAACACAGAAAATGCAGAATTTTTTGGTATGATCTCTTAGCAAATTACAATGAAGAAATGGTAAGATTCTTTTGTTTAGAGAGATACAGTGTCAAAATTAATGAGGTGAGATTTCTTTTATCAAATGTGGAAATGCTATGACTGATAAAAACGATGTTCAGAGAGAAGAACTAATCAATTATGAGTTTGAGAGTTTACCAAGAAAGAAACCAACTTGCTAACAATCTTTTACCAATTAGTCTTCTTCAGATGAGTTTGCTTTGACTCTTTTGTTCTTCCTCTACATACACATTACATTAATGAGCTTAGAACAAGATAGATTACCAACAATCCAAAGAGAATTAAAGATGGTATTATCTTCACATATTTTCATGCACGTAATGCGATGAAAGTAAGTGCAGAAGCTTACCTGAGAATGTTGGTTGAGACAAGAAGAATGAAGAAGAAGAAGACAAAAGGTGGAGTGAAGAAGAAAGTGAAGGTAAGAGAGAGAGAGGAGGAGGAAGAAGAAGAAGAAGAAAAATTCCGTTAGGAGAGGAAGGAAGAAGAGAATATAAAAGAAGAGGGAGGGAGAGTGGGGGGGGTGAGGACCGCTCAATTGCGCATGGCTTCATGCTTGTCCCCATTCCCATACGTCACTCACTTCCTGTTCCCTACCTTTTTCTCTTCTCTCTTTTATCGTCTCGCCATTGCTTTAGTTTCTAAAACTCCAAGTGTTTTTAAATTCGAGTTTAATTACTTGGTTACTAATCGGATTGGATAATTAATAATTTTATAAAAAATAATTATTAAATATTACTAAATTATGTAGACCAATTCAATCAATTCGGTTAATATATTTTATCAGGTTTAATGATCATCTTGTTTTTAATGGAAATTCGATTCATTCAACCATTCGAGATTAATTACTTCCGAGTTATCCTTATTTTTTATAATCTTTTTAGTTAATATTTCCTTTTATTATTATCCATTAATATTTTTTTAAATACTTTTTAATAAAAGGTTTACAATAAATTTATTTCTAAACATAACAAGTGTTTGATTAAAATAAATATAAATTTATTGTAATTGTGTCAGTGATTTTTTAAAAATAAATCCAATTTATTATTTATGACGTAAATATTATAAAAATTAAATTCGTATTATTCGTGTTGTGTGTTATCTTCTACTCATTAATAGCCTGAAAGTTCCACTCCATCTAACATAAATTTCTCGTCAATTTCTCGCGATATTACGACGTACCCTGTCTTTTTCTGTTTTAACTTTTCGTTTTAAAACTTTCCGACACACCTGCCACGCTGGCACAATTCAACATTGTCTTGCCACGTGTTTCCGCCAATTGTCCTCTCCGTTTTGGCCGAGCGATTCCCCCGCGGGCGTCTCGCCGCTCACATGGCTCCTCACGCGGCTCCACTTAAACTAGAAAATTCCCAAAATGCGCACGATATGACAATCAGTGCCCCTTAACAATAGGGGTGTTTCAGTAATTGGGACGTGTAATTTGCGGCTTTCAAATGGTTTGACGACAAGTGTTAAGGAATTGCATAGATGAATGCGGTAAAGTTTAAAATTACAAAACTAATTTAAAAACGTTTTTACATATTTATAAGAACTAGATTAATTTATTAGAACTAGATTAACGTTCGAACTGAAAAAATTGAATAATTTAAAAATAATATAATAGACAATATAATAGTTAAAATTGATTTCGTTAACTGGTTTAATATTAGTTCACTTGCAGCTGTTTAAAAGGTAAAACTGAAATTGATCAGTGTATGTTCACCAGTTCAATCAATTGGTTCAATCTATTTTTATAATATTTTTTTTATGAGCTAGTTTATTAAGCCCAAATTAGTGACAAGTAACTTATAATAAACTAGCAATTTGACCCGCGCGATGCGGCGGGTTGTATGTTACAATTATATTAATTTTAAAATTATAAATTATAATATATTTTCTTATTAATTATTTATGTAAATGATAATTTCAATATAAATTATACTTCTTTATTTACTTATTTATTTTAATTTCTCTTAACTAATTACAAAATATTTAACTAATTAGATGTCATTATATTA